>VZTZ01002127.1:945836-959349 GCA_013400955.1 Drymodes brunneopygia
CCCGACCTGCTGCTGGGCTGGATTCGGGGCACGCTGGAACAGCTGGAGGCTCGCTGGGGCTTTATTGGAGATGAAGGAGAGCGAAGTGACCGCAATATTAACATGAAAGCATCAATGCTAGGTTGTGTTTAGTGCTGTGAACAGGCCCTGGCTGCGCACAGGCGCCAGGAGCCGCGGTCATTCTGCCGCATGGAGCCGGCGGCTTCCAGCGAGCTCTCCTTCGCTCGGCCTCTCCCCTGTCATGAGCATCCTGTTCATCTCCAGACACGCTACAGCTCAGCATCAGCCTCGCCTTGCTGACCCCGGGCTGCGCGGATGCCGAGAAAGCGACAGTGCCTCGTTTGCTGGGGGGGCCTTTCTCGCATCATTAAACTCAGCGGGCAGAATCCCCTGCGGCATCACGGGCTGGGCTGGGCTGATCTGGGCTGGGCTGATCTGGGCTGGGCTGGGCCGGGCTGGGCGGGAGCAGCCCTGCCGCAGGCAGCCCCTCTCCTCCCTCTGCTGCCTCCGTCCCAGTCCCGCTGTCGTGGTGAAGCTCTCCTCAGATGTAGCATATTTTTTATACATGGCATGTGTTATAAATAGCAGTGAGCTGCATGCGTGTTAGCAGTCAACATAGTTCGGGAAGCTGCGCTGTAGCTGCCGGCGCTGGGGTTGCTTTGATTCGGTCCGAGTGCCGCTGGCAGCCCTGGCTGCTGGCAGCAGCCTGTCCCGCACCGCTCCCCGCTCGCCGCAGAGCCCTCCTGCCTCCATCCAGCCCAGGCATCCCTTGGGAATCCTGCATTATGCTCGGCTCGCTGCCACCAGGCTCTGGCACGCCATGTAGCTCGCTCTGAAACATGCAGGGAAATGCTGGAGCAATCTTACCAAAGTCCTCAGGGAAAAGAAAATCCAGACATGAGGGCCTGAGGACATGGCTGGGAAATGCCTGGACAAGCCTATTGCTGTCGAACCCCGTGGACTGCCCTGCTCCGAGGGGGTTTTTCACCAGCGCAGGGTGTGTGTGTGAGCATCACCAGCTCTCCAGGAGAAAAGGGGCCTTTTAATAACATTGGATTGCATCTGCGTGGCTGGGATTTGCATCCAGCTGCAGGCAAGGCAGTGTGTTCCTCTGAGAAAATTCTCCTGCGTGTTCCTCAGCCGGTACAGAAATAGCAGCCGTGCTTGGCAATTGCTCACTGACCATGGGCTGAGATTTCCCTTCCCAGCCTAGGATCTGGATTCCTGCTAAAACACAAGGGCTGTACCTGTCCCTCGTACCTGGTGCGCAACCACGTTTTAAACCTTGATGAAACATCTCTGTTTTCACGAGAGGACTGAGAGCAGCAAGAGCCACAGCTCGTTTCTGTGCGAGTAAAACTTTAAAAAACCCAGAAGGTGGTAAAGAAAAAAAAAAAGGTGTCTTTTTTCTTCCTGTGAATTTGTTTATTAAGTTATCAGCTATTGATAATTTGGTGTGTACAATTTTAATGGCTTTGTACTTCATACTGGTCCTTCCAGGTATTTTGCCATAGTTTTGAAAAAGGGACTTTTAAAGGACTTTTAGATGTACATTTGGAGCTGCCACAGCACCCTTGGAGGAGCCATCCTGATGCTGGGGGTGGCTTCTGGGATTCCACTGGGCACTGTGGCAGGTTGGTGCTGAGCAAGGGGCTGCAGCATTGCTGTGGGACCCCACTGGAGTCAGCTGCAGAGGAGGATGTCCAAGCTTTAGTAAACAAACACAAAATTATCCCCCAGGCCCAGGCTGTCATCTTCTGTCAGCCTGCTAAGCTGTTTTGGGAGGATTTCGTGTTATTTCAGTATTGCCTTTTAGGCAAAACACGTCTTCAAAAAATGAGGAGAATGGCAGAAATGCTTAATCCAGCCCTGCCCTGTGACTTGCTCCATGTCAGGGGGTTGGGTTTGCATCCTCTCCTGTCGCTGGTTTTCCCTCTGTTACAGCTGTACATAGAACTGATGATTATTTCATTAAAGCTGAATGTACCTGTTGTTTTCTTGCCTTGTGATTGAGTGGGCAGCTATGGAGAGATTTTATATGTGAAAGGATTAACTCACAGTGGTGCTCTGTTGTGTCCAGCTTTTTTAGGCAGTCATACAGTGAGCAGAGAGAAATCCTAATGTTGGTGGCAGACCCAAATTCTTTGGAGGTTTGCTCCTCCTCTGCCCTTCCCATGACATTTCCTTTTCATTGCTGGTCAGTCACTTCCACTACAGAGTCCTGGCTGCCCAGGGACTGCTATAAGGAATTTGTGAAGGATCACAAATCTCTGGCAGCTAAGAAAAGCCATTCTGCTGCCCCATGGTTAAATTCCCTATTAGATACCCCGTGGCACCAGAGGAAAATGTTGGAGGCTCTGCAGACTGACAGGGGTCAAACCCCACTGCCCATGGGATGGCACAGCTCTGATCCCACGCAGGTGGTTTGGTTTTCTCTGCAAGCTGCTGGCTTGTGCTTCCTGCTCCCAAGGCTTGGGATTGCTGTTCCCAGGTGCACAGTTTGGTGCTGACGGGGTTCAGGATGGGGCTGGCACTTTGGGAGGGGGGAGCAGCACATTTGGTGCTTCGCCACTTTCTGTGACAGATCAAATCAGCTTCACACTCTAATTGTTTTTTTTGTTGTTTTTTTTTTTTTTTTGCGTAACATCTTTCATGTAATTTCTTGAGACACTTTAAAACATACAGAAAATATGGGGGAAAGAAGTTATACATTTTTAATAGTATTAATACTATTTATTCTTTCAGGTTTACAGAACAAAATATAGGCTCATAACAGCTGCTAATGACTTAATTAAGACTCTCTGCTCCTTCCTTATGATTAGAGAGTAGAGCATTAATAAAACATGTATTCTTTCAGAGAAGGAATGATAAATTTACTATTGTGGAAGTGTGTGGGGCCAGGGAACCTGTGAGGATGTGGCTGTGTGGTTGTGCCAGAGCACCAGAGGGTGGCCTGACTTTAGGACCATCTTCCTCCCCAACAGCTAAAATAATGTGGAATTATCATAGAATCACAGGATCATTCAGGTTGGAAAAGACCTCTAAGATCACCAAGCACTGCCAAGGCCACCACTAAACCATGTCCCCAGGTGCCACATCTACACCTTTTTTAAATCCCTTCAGGGATGGTGACTCCACCACTGCCCTGGGCAGCCTGTTCCAATGCTGGACACTCCTCTGAGGGAAGAAATCTTTCCTGATATCAAATCATTTTTATAGCCCCATTCAGATTGCTTCTGAGCTGTCTGGCTCCTTACCTAGAAATTCATTGCTTGCTGCCCTCTGAATTATGGAAATGGTTCTTCTGCTCACCCCACAGCCTGTACTGCTGCTTTTGTCCCAGATGTTTCCAGTGCTCTCCTCAGTGGGGACAATTCAGCTTTATATCCAACAAGTTCCCTATCCCTGCTTTGCTGTGTCATTCTGAATATTTTCATCTCCCACAGCTTTTTTACATTAGCAGCAAAGAAAAGGGTGTTCAAATAGTACAACTTATACCCAGAAAGGCTTCCAGGGGGATAAAAAGCTTTTCTGTTAAGTCAACACTGAGCCCAGCAGAAAACAAGTGTATCCATTGAAAAGTTCCTTGTGGAAACTGCCAGCAGACGATGATGGCACAAACAAATATTGCAATTTCTTTCCTGCCCTGGGACACCAAAAGTGGATTAGAAATGCAGAGGGCTGGATCTCCAGCTGCTGAAGGTCATGGCAGCTCTGTAGGCTTCAAAGGACTGACTCTACACCAGCCAGGAATCTGGTGTTTGAGTCCAAGGTGCAACCCCTGCATAAATGATGGACATTCTCATTTGTGACATGTATAAAAGTGAAGATGCAGTTGTGGGGGTTTTCTGTTATTGTTTTTGTGGGGTTTGGGATTTTTTTTTCTCACAAATGTATGTAAGAAATTGAGTAAATTCATGAAATACATGGGAATCTTGGTCTGCACTTGGGATGGACGGATGGATGGATGGATGGATGGATGGATGGATGGATGGACGGATGGATGGATGGATGGATGGAAGCCAGACCCTGCTGACAGATCCACGTCACAGGCAGTGAAGCCCTAATGTTGCCTGTCTTACAGAAAGAACCTTTCAATGTGAGTAACTCAAAATGAAGTGCTCCAAGGAAACAGATTGATTTAAATAATTGCTTTAATATGATTTTACCTCTGCAGTTTTATTTCCCAGAGAAATGGTTCTTGTCAGCTCTTGTTGGGTAGTACTAAAGTAATGAAATACTTTTCATTTGCAAACAGACAAAATATTAACATTAAATGTGTCTTTAAAAAAAACCAACTAATCAGAGAATGTTATTTATTATACAGTGTTTTAAAGCTACAATATAGGTTAATGTTTTTGAGGAGGCACAGCTTTCACGTGTCTTTCTTTTTGCAGAGAATTGGGAAGAGTGCAGTTCTGTGCCAAATGATGGGATTTTTCTCCTGTGGGGTTGAAGTCCACTTAGCCAAAAAGTGGATTTCAGCAAAAACACCCAAACCCAGCATTTTGAAGCAGGTTTTGTTATATAAAGACTGACAACCAGGCTGGATACAAAAGGGAGGGAGATGGTAAGAAAACATGTTTTGCAATTCAGATTGTTAAGATGAAAGTATCATCTGCAGCTCGAGCTGGCAGTCACCCTGTCAGTCCTTGAGTTAGACCTCGCAGAGATCTGCCTTCCAAACCTCTTTAATCTGGAAGAGGCGACATCCCCCCACCAAGACGGGCGCTCCAGCAAGGTCCCTTCTGCAGGTACGGCTGTCCTTTCAGGAGGTGCCTTTCCAATGCCAGGCCCTTACAGGTCACACCAAGCATCACTTTGCCGTTGTCCCTGAGAGCAAATTTCAGTCTGGAGAGGGATGCCCTCTCCGCGCCCCAGCGCCAGCCACTCGTGTCACATCTGCTGTCCCCATTTGCCATTTTAATGAAACACGAGGCCGCGGTGCCGGCGTGTCAGGGCTCAGCGCGGTGACAGCTCGGCGTGACGGGAGCCTGCTGAGATGGCAGCTGAGTGGGAAGCGCCAGGACTGCGATTCCTACGGAGCTCCTGAGCATCCCCCGGGAAGGGGGAGCGGCGCATCCCGGCTGCTGCCGGCAGCCCCCGCCGGCCAAACCTCCCAGACTGCGCCGCACGAAGGCGTCGGGCTCCGGCGCAGCCCAGACAGCCTGAAACAGAATTTGCATTCCATTTCCCGGCTGGAGCAAGGCAGCGGAGGCCGAGGCCCTGGGAGACTGGTCCCGGAGCTCCCTGACGTGTGTCGGGCAGCCTCGGGCAGGAGGAGCGGGCTGGGGGCCCGGCCGGCGAGTGCAACAGGCACAACAGGAACCCGCACCCCGATCATTAGCGCGATGAGTAAGCGAATCACGAAAACAGCCTGCTGGGGGATGCTCGGCCCTAATGACAGGCTGGGGCGCCTGCCCTGCTGGCTCCGGCGGTGCTGCGGGTGGCGGAGGCGGCCGCTGCCGGAGCGGGTCCCTCCCGGGATGGCTGCGGGCAAAGCGGGGACGCGCAGCATCAGCCGCCGCTCCCGGGGCTTCGGCCGGAGCTCGGCGAGGCTGCTCGGCCACCGCCTGCTCCTGTCTCGATGGCTGCCACCACTATCTGCCTGCCACGAGGTTCTTCTCCTGCATCCACCACCCCTCGATGGCTCGCCGCCCTGGTTTCCCTGCCCTAGCGCCTGTAGCTGGCTTTATGTCCTAAAACCAAGGCTTGCAGATCCCAGCAAGGGACAGAGGGCTTTACACAGTGTTTACTTCCAGCGTTTGTGCCAGTAACAGGAGGATTCACATGAACTAAACATCGCTGCAGTGCCCTGTGCATCCCGGGAGGTACCCCCAAGGCATGGGCTGCCTGGAACTCCCCAAAGCCTCCCACGGCCACCTCCACTCAGCTGAAACCCCGTGCAGCAGAGAAGGCTGAGAGCTTTGCCCTGCCTTTGTTCCGAGGGTGCAGCCTCTGGTTTGGAATAGTTGGTGGAGAACATTTCCTCTCGTAGGCTGCTTTTGAAGTTGTGTCATTACTTTTTCTTAATGAAACATGCAAATCCTGTAGCTGCGGCGATTGCATCTCAAGGAGCTCAGTCCGGACACAGCTGTGGTTGTAAATATTTAACTGGCATGTAACTTAGGGCACATCCACCCTCATTACCTTTTTCATCATGATTTCTTATTGCTCAGATTATATTTTCTTAAGTCTGGACTGCTGGAAAGTCCACTCTGTTGCAGTCTTTTTTGCAATCCTGGACAAGTAGGGGAAAGAAAAGACTGAGTTTAATAAAACAGGGAATCTGAAGATCATGGCAGAGGAGTGGCACGACCAGTTTGGCTGATTGCTGTGGGAGGTCTTCCACGAGCCATGAAGAAACCTCTCAGTTTGGCCACTGATAGCCCATGGTCCCATTCAGTGATGCTGAATTGCATATGCTGAGGTGACTTTTCAGTTCAGTTCTGAAGGCTTCCCTTACACAGGATAAATACTTTCTGCCTCCAAAACACCAGAAAACTATTCAGTATCAACATTACACTGAAGAAATGAAATGTCATGATAGCAGTATTTCATGGCCTTATTTTTAACTGCAGTGCTCACTGCTTCAGGTTTACATCCCAACAGCAAATTTCATTTCCCTGTCCAACCCTCTCAGTGTGCACAAAAGCAAGACTCTCAGTAAAATAACCAGACCTCACACTGCAAGGGGGGAAAAATAGGCTTTTCCCCACACACTTTACTGCACCCTAAGAAGCCTGAGAAACACAGACCCTGATGGACCCGGCAGCATCAGAGCACTAAAAATACTTAAAAATATTTCAAGTTACCTAAGTTGAAATTGTTTCTCATGTTCTGGTGGTTGAGCCAACTAATGTACAGTCAGCATTTTGGGGCCAGCACCCAGATACATGATGAAAACCACTGCTGCACTGAACTGGCATTTCACTTGAGCTGGCTGAGGAGTCTGCTCATGCTCAGGGGCTTTGGCAGGGGGGTCTGAGCCCAAATCTTCCCATCTTTACATAAAACAAGAGCTGCAGAGCCCACAGACAAGGCACTTCAATGACTGTGGCTCATCAGCTCAGTACCCATGATGAAGGGACCTCTTCAGAGCACAAGGCAAATCTCCAAGGATCCCCTGGAGCTTTGGGACTTCCAGCCTTGGAGTATTTCCACCCTGGGGCTTTCCTTGCCTAAGCCCATGTGCATCTATTAAGCAAGGAATCACTAGTATAATTATTCTGCACACTGTGACAAAGTTTTTTAGGTTTTTATTTTAAAAAAATCAACCCCCCACATGAAATGAGTATTTGCCAAGCCCAGCTGTGCAAGTGAGGCAGATTTCCAAGCATGCACCGGCATAAAGGTTAAGCACTCAGTAATTCAAGTGTCTTCCACATACAGTAATAAAACTTCTCATGATTTACCCAGGAGCAGCTGCTGCCCTTGCTTAGCAAATGTAACTGCCCTGTAAAATTATTTTCTATTCATAAGACTTGGAGAGAATGATGTTTTTATGTTAACATAACTCGGAGCTGATGACTTCTGTCTCCAGCTTTTCCTGCTTTAATTATAACATCGCTTTAACACTTGCAGTAGAAAACTGCTGAAAATGCATTTCTTGTACTGCAAATGGTGCAAAAAAAAAAAGCCCTTGGCAGATGTTTGATGTCACAGATGTTCAGTCCCACAAAGGTTAACCAAAATACACCTCTAAAACGGGATGTGAGGATAACAGAAAACCATTGCTTACAGTTGTATCTTTTCAAGGATACACGGGAGATGAGCACAGCCCTGGTTCATGTCTCATTTGGGCTTCGCTGGTGTGTTTGCAGTCAGTGCCATGGAGTCACTCCCACAGCACATACAGTGGAGAGATGTTTGGCTCTTTTACCCGAGATCACAGCTTTTATAAAAGCTCCCTTTTTAACGGGCAAGAAGCGAACAAAACAGTCCTGCCCACGCACCTGAGGATGAGCAGCGTGCCCCAGAGATGCCTTGGGCGCTGCTGCTTGCTGTCCCTGCTGCTGTCCCCAATACTGAGCTCTATTAACGCCACCCTGCTACTTCTGCAGAGACATCAAGAGCCCCTTGACTTTAAATACCAATTACTTCAGGCAAGTTAGGCACCTATTTGACTATCTGAGGTGCTTATGTACTGACTGAATAGCAGATATTTAGTCCCCCTACAGCTCATCAGCTCATCTCTACAGCTCCAGCCACCCCAGCAAGTGCTTCTCTCTGTTTTTAAATTAAATGTAGGAAGCTGAGCAGCACCAGGAGAAGCCAGCCCACTCAGTGAAGTGTCACACACAAACAGGGAATGACCATAAAATACCTCTTTTTTTTCTTTTTTTCTTTTTTTTTTTTTACCCGCGAAGGAGAAATAGAGGTCAGTGGAAGCTGGAGGGCATTTGCCCAGTTACGAGCAGCCTGTGCTGGATGTGATTTAGCTGATGCTATTAGGCTGGGAGAGAGGCAGAAGGCTCTCTTCTAGGAAATGCTCTGTGTGAATGGCTCCGTGCTCAGATGCAGCATTCACAGGCCTGGGTGTCGGCTGGGTTCTGTTTGCTTGTTTTAAAGACAGGCTTTTTAAGCAGAGTTCAAATGTGCTCACACCAGAACAGCTTTAATGGGTACACACAGCAGAAGGAGCACTGGGGCTTGCAGGGAAGCACACCCCAAACCACAGTCTGCATTTTGCAACATCATCTCGGCAGGCTCAGGGACTGTTTGTTTTGCCCTTTTGTCTTGAAACACAATTTGGCAGCTCTCAGTGGCCAATCCATCCCCTGGAGTGTGCAGCTCCCTGCCCAGGAGAAGCAGCAACCTCCCTTACAAAGAACTCAGATGGTCTTTTAATTCGGCAGTGATTTAATTGCAGCTCTTGCTCCAGGACAATATCAAAGACAGCTCAAGGGTCCCGACTACAAAGAGCTTTGGAGAAGGCGTCCTGACAGCAAACTGTTCTCACCATTGTTCAGGCTCCCCCTTTCCAAAGGCAATGCCTCGGCTCCACCAGGACTGGCAGGAAGCCTCCAGTTTCTCAAAAACTGGGTAATGAGATTATGGGAGCAGCTCACGAGGCTTTTGCTCTGGGCTGTGGAAGAGCCCTCTGCGCTCTAAGAACTCCGTGTGCCTCCTCGGGGCCTTCTGATTCACAGCATCTCTGAGGGATGGGCTGCAGCCCATCTGGTGGGAAGCCTGGGGTATTTCAGTTGAAAAGCTAGAGAGGGACAAATTACAAATTCAAGAGGAATATGTATAATTTTAATCCCCTTCTTGGATAAGATATTACCTGTCAGATAACAAGTAATGATAAATGAAAAGCTGGATGTCGCTTTGAGCAACCTGGTCTGGTGGAAGGTGTCCCTGCCCATGGTAGGGGGGGTTGCAACTAGATGATCTTTAATATCCCTTCCAGACCAAACCATATGAAAGGCAAAAATCTTGCATGTTGCCATTTCATGGTGGCTCCGCAAACAGAAAAAAACAACACATTATGTATTTGCTCTTAGCAAATATACAGATTGTAATATTTAAGAATGTGTTTGCTCCAAGCTGTTTATAAAGTCAGAAGTCATTTTCACTCAGAAAATATGTGTGTGGCATTTAATCCTGTAAAGACTTGGTTAAGCTATGCCTCTTCTCAAAGAAGAGAGGGCTCTCCTTTGCAGCTTTCCTTCCTCCCAGCAGAGAAGACAGTCCAATAATGGAACATGGTCCTAGAGGGGCATCAAAATCTGTCCTTGCTCATGCAGTAGCAGTGAATGAGGGAGGAGTAGGAAGGAGGAGAAACACATGCAAATCCCTAGAGTTTAAAAGTAAATTTAGAAGACAGATGAGGACTCCAGGGCTTGTCAAAATGAAGGTTGCCACCCCTACATCAACACTGCCAATTCCCTTGAAAAGAGCAGCCTTATGGCTCCCGCAAATATTTATGTAGAGATTTATTAACTGCAGTTATACAACATGAACTTCAGGATTCATCTCCTTGAGATATTTATTTTCATTAAAAACAAACTGTTTGGGAAACACAATATATATTTCCCTCTACACTTCCATCCATCTGGTTTAGAAGAGCAATTCTATGGGATACAAACAGTCCTAGGCACCACACAGAGCACTAGACAATGTTTAAACCTCACACCCAGCAATACAGCCTTAACTCCAGTAAAGCAGAGCAGGAATAAGTTCACATTCAGGAAAAACTTAACTGAGTTACACGGAGGCTTCCCAGAAGGACTTAGATGGGAATTAGCTCGAGTTTAGAAGTTAGAGAGGTAAAAAAACCAAGTACACAAATCAAAGTACACAGTCCTTCACAGTTATCTCAGAGGTGAGGGGAATGGTGGTTCAAGAAAATCAGCTGCACAGAGCAGCCACTCCCTAGGTGGAGAATGCCACAACATCCAGATTCAGCATCTGAAGGGGGAGAATTACTCTACCAGGATCGTATCGACGCTTTCTTGGATGAGATCTGACTCCAGTATACATTCATCTAAGTGGTCTTGGGACAAGCTGGAGCTCTTACCCACGCTCTCGCTGTCACAGTAGGGGTGGAACCTGGGGGTGGCGGGGCTCTCCAGCCGCTGGCAGCGGCCGTACTTGTGCTGCTTCCCCCTGTGCGTGTACATGTGCTCCAGCAGCTGGCTCTTCCGGAAAAACGCGCGGCCGCAGACCGTGCAGCTGATCTTTCTCTTTCTTGAGAAAGAAAAGTTACAGTTCAACTCCACCGGCTCGTGGTCCTTGGAGATGAGGGAGAGCTGCCCGATCTGCAGAGGCTCCAGGTCGCTGCAGCTCGGGTGCTCCAGCTGATGCTCGTCCTCCTTGAGCAGGAAGGCCCCGAGGCGATGGCCATCCCCAGGCTCCCTGTCCTCAGCCAGGGGCTGCACCTCGCCCAGGTCGCTGCTCTCCAGGATGGAGGCGGGGACGCCGAAGGGCAGCGAGCCCGAGACGTGGGTGTGCAGGTGCTGCCGCAGCCCGCCCCGCGAGTCGAAGCGCTCCCCGCAGTAGTGGCACAGGTGCACCTTGAGGCTGCCCTTGGCAAAGATGGGGCTCGTGACCTCCGGAGAGGGAGGGGTGCAGCTCTGGGACACCACGGGCTCCGAGTCGCACCTCTCCTGCTTTATGGAAACCGAGAGCTTCGGGCACTCCTCTGCTGGCTTGGCCAGAGCCGCGGGCTGGGCCGAGGGGCGAGCGACCTGCTGGTCCAGGGGGCCATCGTCCAGGCCGATGGCCAGGGATAGCTGCAGCTGGGGGTGGTCACCCTGGGCTGCAGACCTGCTGCCTGCCTTGGGCAGGCTCTCCTTGGCTCCCAGGCGCTCCTTTGCCAGCTTGTGTGCCGTAGAGATCTGGATCCCGTACAAGTTGGAGGACTGGACGGGCTCTGGGGAGAAGGCTTGGTTCATCTCGACGGCGATGTGGGAGAGGTGGTCTGCGTGCAGAAAGCGGATGCCCTCCTCCAGTCGGCTCTGGCTGACAGTCTGCTTTGGCCCTTTCCCAGTGTACATGATATGTAACAAGTAACTAAATATGTCAGGCTGGATGTCTGTGGGCTGAATCTTTATGCACTCACTGAAACAAAGCAGATGATTAAGTACATACAGGGATCCAAATCCTGATCCATTACCTGCCCATTTGCTGTGAGAGCGCTTTTATGAGCAGCACTCCCTGCCAAGCCCTGTTTGCAAAGCCAAGTGCCTGAGTCTGCATTTATCCCTGTGATTCTGAAGACCATGTGCACAACTGCAGCTGAGGCTGGTGCAAGTGACCAGTCCTGGCCTCCCTCTCCCTCTCATGCAGAGCCAACCATGGCCACACGGCACCACAGCAATGCCATGCAAGCTGTGCATCACCAGTGTGTGCCATTCCATTTATTTAACAAATAAATTCACCTGCCAGTACTGTGTAATCTTAATGAGCGTTACACTTAAGTGTCAGCAAACAACATCCACAAGGAAAGGCAGTTAACTCATCTCACTTCCAGCCAAAGGGTGTTGAGCTGATCCTAAAGATTATCTCGCAGAGGTGCTGGAGGCCACGACCCTCAGAAAAGAAGGGGAATGAAGAAGGGTTTAATCCATTACAAGCAGCCAGACCCAGGTCACAGGCCAGACCTTGGCACTGCTGTTGCAATACCTGCAGAACCACTTCTGACCTGGCCGGGTGAAGCATCTGAACAACAGCTTGAAATGAATTCATGATCTCAGTCTCAGCCCTAATCTGCAAGAGCCTGAAGTGCAGAACTGTGATAAGGCCACAGCTTCTTGATTGTTTCAAGCCTGTGGATCCTGCCAGAAGGGACAGTCTCACCCAGCAAGCTTGACTACAACCTAATGCAAAGTACTGGACATATTGCACATGGGCAGAAGGTACCAGGATATCCCTGGATTCCAGATCTGCATGGTTCTCACTGCAGGAAGATGGTGGTATTTACACGCTTTATTTATCTGGTCACACAAATGTCTCATTTCCAAAATGCAGGGTCTGATGTTGCCATATGCTGACTAAGAAAGTGGTTTTAAAGGGCAGCACGTTCTGGACTGGGAATGTTTAGAGAGCCAAGGCCTGTGCTGGGTTAGGAAAATAATCTCAGGCCATCTAACATCCCCATTTACACTCTTTTAGACTTTCGTACCTTTAGAAAGAAGAAAAAGCAGAACGTTGAGTGGTGAAAGGACAGGAGGAGAGCTGTGTGTTCTTACCTCGTTTGATGAATAAATATCATCTTAAAATAGTTTGAAAAAGCAGCGAGCACCGCTCTGTGGGCTTTGAAGTAAACATCTCCAATGGCAACTGTGCAGTCACACAGAAAGCCAAACTCCCGCTGCATGTTCAGCTGCTGGAGGAGGAGGACGCTGTGCCCGGTGGTATCCATGCTGTGCCTGGGAGCAAGGGAACAAGATGTTCATCTCATTAAGAAATCGGAGAGCTCCCAAAGGCTCAAATGTTGACTTCTCACCACCGAAACGGGATGGACGCCAGGCATGGAGCCTCTTCCCTCCTCCAGATGGTCCCTGCACCCCAACTTAACAGTTCTTCCTTCCGATACCACCGCTGGTGCTCAAACCCACGACCAATGAGCTCAAAACCTCTCGGGGACTTTTTCCATCTGCCAGCTACACTCAGAGATGCTTCTCCCGCTGATTAACTACGCTCCGTGGGGTGTCAGCACTAACTTTAAACCTGGCTCGCGTTTTCCCTCTGATCTGATGGTGCTTTCTGCCGCCCCGGGGGCGCGGGGGAGCGGGGCTGAGCCCTGCGGCTCCGGCACAGAGGAGCCCTGTGCGCGCAACAAAGCCCCCATTGTGCGGGCTGAGCCGCCCTCGCCCCGCCCCGCCAGCGGCCCCTGCGCAAATAAACGCCGATATTTGCCATTGTTTCCGAAGAAAATTTTTTTGGGGGGGGGAGGGCAGAGGGGGAGACACGACGCACACAGCGGGAGGCGGCGAGCGCAGCCTCCCCGCGGCGCGGAACCAGCGCCCTCCCTTCACTCCCTCCCCGCCGGCCCGGCCCGGCCCCG
>VZTZ01002141.1:0-63148 GCA_013400955.1 Drymodes brunneopygia
TCCCGGAGCTCTCGCTGCATCCCAGGATCTCACGCCATCCTGGGGGCAGGGAGGGACGTGTAGCTCTGAATGCAAACTATCAACTGCTGCGGGAAGGATCTCGTCTTCCCGTGCCGGAGGGTTATGGGTCATTGTATGGGAGCTCTTACAACAAGGGGACAGCAGTTTTTCAGGAGGGATATTTCTGCATCCTTCCCAAAAGAAGAAAGAACATCGAGATCCCTTTAAGACAAATGATGTTAGGAAAGGAAAAAAGCCTTGCAACCAATTAAAAGAGACGCATCACAGGAAGCCACCAGCACTGCCAACCAGACAGAGATGTATTCAATAAGGGAAGTGCAGATAGTTGCATCCTGTAGTTCAGCACTCAGAGCAACATTTTTAACAGCCACTCTTGAACCAGACCTCAATAGATTTGCT
Source organism: Drymodes brunneopygia (assembly GCA_013400955.1). Classification (NCBI taxonomy): domain Eukaryota; kingdom Metazoa; phylum Chordata; class Aves; order Passeriformes; family Petroicidae; genus Drymodes; species Drymodes brunneopygia. The sequence goes on from VZTZ01002141.1 coordinate 421, forward strand.
TAATCCTGTTATGAACTCATTTACCCTCCCTTAATGTCCCAAGGAAAAAAGTTACAGAGTTTAATCACTGGTGGTTTTTTTGATGTTACCTAACAGCGTTTGATTTTGCTTGCACTTGTACCCCAGTTCTAATCCTACTGCTGAAAATTCAGGTGGATCAGCATCAGCATTATGCACATTCTTATTTCAATAATTTATAATCTATAATCTACCTGTTCTCGGTCAAATTCCTTCATGGCTCTCCTCACAGCCAGCATGTAGGTCATGCCAACCTTGTCGACAGAGAAAGGGATGAATCCAGAGTATCCTTTGGGTGGAGGCAAGAGAGAACATTTTCTGCTTGAGAACATACATTGATCATTTAAAGATCAACCACTCTGAGAGTGAAGGAGCCTGGGATGAATACAGAACCTTAAAGAAGGACAAATTAATCTGTTTAAACTGTAAGATTAACTCTTACACATGAGGTATCTTCTCTGAAAAAGCTTTTTTCCCCTTATGATGATGAAAAGGAAAACACAATGGCCTGAACTGATTTCTGTTGGTCTCCATGTGGTATGGAAGAACCATTTCATTTTCTTAGTCTTTTTTTTTTTTTACATCTACAGCTCTTTTGTGTTCTCTCCCAATTTAATGCACATCCAGGGGCTAATAACAAGCTGTCCAACCTTTTTTCCTCATCTGCTCTGCCCATCCAACAAATTCCCACAACAGAAACTTTATATAAAAGTCTAAAACTACGTAAAACCTAGCAAGGTGGAACCTAAAAGCAGCCCAAACGCCCTTTTTCCAGACAAATGCTTTGGAAAGAGGAATTTTTTTCCTGCACCCTGAAGCATGGATGCTCTCTCATTTTAACTGAAATATGGTGATCCTTGTATTGCTGTGATCCAGAGAGAAGGATGGATCCCAGCTGCTGGAGTCAGATCCTTGAGGGGGAAGCTTAGCCCATCACCTGTCACAGCTCTCCTGCTGCTCAGGAATGTTGTCCCAAAGCCAGTGGGGAAGTTACAGAACATCCCTTGTAGGACAGGGTGGGTTTATACCCCTGTGTGTGTGGATTTGGTGATGCAGGAAAACATCTGATTTCTAGGGGGTGAATAACCACCTCAGCAGGGTGGGGCAGAGCCCAAGGCCCAGCTCTCCTCACCCTCTGCAGCTTGGTCCCACAGCTGCAGGGAACTGAGGTGGTTCCTGCATCCCTTCCACTGCCCACGGGCACAGAGTGACATCTCCAGGGTGACAGCATCGCAAAGAAACGCCCTTGCAGGGAGAGGAGCAGGGATATTTCCCATCCCAAACAAGCTGGAGCCACTGGGCAATGCCCCTGAGGTTTCCCCACGGGGAAGAAGGGTCACATCATTTCCTCAGAGGTGGCCTCGTGCTGCACGTGCCCTCCCTGTGTTTTACCTGGGATGACTTTCTGGTGGATGGCATTTGGGACAGGCAGCACTGGCAGTGTGTAATCTGCTGTAGCCCCTCCTGGCAGTGTCACACCTCCCGTTGCTATCTGCTTGAAACAAAAGGAGAAATGAAATAAAACACCAGTAAAACCCACTTCTTCCCTTGGCTCCAGTGCTTCAATCACTGCCAGGACCTGGGAATGGCAGCTGTCACTTCCAGTTCTTCCCAGCCTTACACTGAGAGCTACCCCAACGATTCTGGGAAAGCCAAATTATGAGATGAGCAAGTAGCAGACCTGGAAGGGGTTTGCAAAATCCCCATGGAGAACAAGGGGAGCTTTGGGCACTGAGCTCCTGTGCAAATCTGTTTCTGAGGGCAAGGAGCAGGAATGGCCCTTCTTAGGATTTATATCCAAGCCAGCTTTTGACTCCATGCGTCAAACCTCTAATCTCTGCCTTCAGAGGATTTGCAGAGCCGTGGCTGCAGGAATGTGGCAAAGACTGTTGCTGGTTCCAGAGGAAATAGAAGGGTTTAAAAAATATATAATAATCTTTAAAAAATTAATTTAAAAAGCATAAAACATATTGATCTGTAGGGATACTTGGCTGTGCCATGCTGAACAGACAAATCCCAGTAGTGGGGTTCAAATGAGAGGTAATGGTGGGAAATTGAGGTGGGGGCAGATGCAGGGTCAGAAACCCAACCAAAGTTGCTGGGAGTGCTCTCTTTTGGGGAGGAGGAGGAGGAGGAAGAGGAGGAGAAAGGCAGCATCAGGGCTCCAAGGACACCCTAAGGAGGCACAAGCCTGGCTGCCCAGCAGAGCATAACACAACTTTAGGGTGGGATTGAAACCCACCCAAATGAGAAATGAAGCCTTTTAGATTGGGACGATTAACACCATTTCCTGAAGCTGGCGTAGATTTTCTACTGCTGGAAACATTTGTGTGCCTGATCCTCCTCTACACAAACTCTAAACTCTGTGAAATCCCCTCCTCACACCCACCATCCCCAAAGCCCACTCACCGTTTTTCTCCCTCCACATTTACACGGGCAGTTTCCAGTCCCTGTTCCCAGGACATCGGCCAGGGGGGTCCTGGCCACCCCCCTCTCCATCTCCCCGGCCGCGGGGTGCGGGCAGAGCCCCCGCAGCGCCTCCCGGGGCAGGAAGGTCTGCCCGGGGCCGAGCCCGGCGCTGTCTGGGGGGCTGTACCACTGCCTGGGGTCCATGTGGGTCATCATGGGCTCCTCCAGCGCCGGGCTGGCCACGGGCTGCGGCCCCAGGGGGATTTCAGGAGGGCTCGTGATGGTCTGGTAGGTGACATAGCCTGTGGGACAGACACGGAGTTAGGGGATGGGAGCGGCACAAAGAGGGTGGGGGATTCCTGTTGTTGTTATCCCCGTGTCCCTCCGGGGGAATGGGAAGGAGCCTGGAGGTCAATGGTGTAGAATCAGAATGCCTGAGTTGGAAGAGACCACAGGGATCCATCCCATGGCAGTGCCATCAGCCCCATCCACAAACCGGCCTGCACAGAAACCTGGCACAAACCTGAGTTCAATAACATTTATTCCAACTGTCACCTAAACGGTAAAATATCACCAGCCAAGTTAAAAAGTAGCAAAGGGGAAAAAACCCCTCAATCCTTAACTCCACGTGGCTGTGTCAGCCCACCCCAAACAGAGCCCCCTCTGAGGAATTCTTGCTCTGGCACCGTTGCTGCTCGTTGAGGAAAGGATCTGCTGCAACACTGGCTGGAAAAATTTATCTTACATCCAGCAAATGTTAAATATCTCCTCTGTGAGCAAGGGACAGAGCCCTGTGATTTGAGACTTTGCAGGCAGAGCTGAGCTTGCCAACTTTTTTCTGATTTCCCCTTAAAAATCTCCCATGGCGTGACTCCCCAGGTGCCCCAGCCCCATGTGACCCCTTGGCTCAGGCTCTTTCTCTCCTCTGGGCCAGAAATGAAGCCCATTTTCCCCTCCCCTTGAGTTCCAGAGGAGGATCCACCCCACAGCCACCTTTTCATTATTGGAAAACTGTTACTATATCAGCCTTGTCTTTTTAAAACAAACCAAATTCCTTCCATTTTTGTGCTCACAGGTCATTTTTTTTCCACTCTATGGTCATCACAGCTTTCCTCTGAGCTCCCCGTGGGAGCACATCTGCATCCCAGGGCTGAGCCCGAGGGATGAGGCACCACTTCCAGCAGAGGCTCCATCTGCAGACACTCCAGTTCATCTGCAGTGCTGGATTAGTGTTGGACTCGATCTTTGAGGCTTTTTCCAAGATGAATGATTCCATGATTTCTGAAAATCTGCAGAAACCAGCAAAATCTGCCCTTTTCTGCATGGCTATGAACTTCTGGTGGGCATTTAGGTTTGCAATCTGCCCATAATTACAGAATAATGTGTATGTATTTTGTATATAACTTTGTGAGGTATATATAATATGCTCTATGCAACTGAATTTTTAAGTGTCCAGGCTGGTACCAAAATAAACAAAAATCCTTGATTAAAATGGTTTTTCAATCCAGAGTGCAACTTTTAAAGCAGGTTTATTTTTTACTTCATTATTAATGAGAATGTTGTATCTACTCTCTTTCTCCCAAACTCTTTCTCGGTGCCCAAACCAAAGGAAAAGGAAACTTAGGTTGTTCTATACTTGAGAAATCCATGTGAGCTGCTTTTTACGACCCTGGGGTTTGCAAACAGATTGATTCTGAAAGGCTGCAGGGAATGAAAAGCCAGGAGAGCACAGTGCTTTTGATTTGAGGAAATATCCACATTTTCAGGTCAGGTTCCTGGGGAGCGGCTGCCTGCACGCTTGGCCTGTGCCGTGACTGGTTCCAGGAGGGATGATGGATAATCCAGCACATCCCTGGCTGATCTCATGGAATCACAGAATATCCTGAGCAGGAAGGGCCCCACCAGGATCATCCAGTCCAACTCCTGTCCCTGCCCAGAGCCCCCAACAATCCCCCCTGGGCATCCCTGGCAGCGCTGCCCAAACGCTCCTGGAGCTCTGGCAGCCTCAGGGCCGTGCCCATTCCCTGGGGAGCCTGGGCAGTGCCCAGCACCCTCTGGGGGAACAACCTTGCCCTGATCTGCAGCCTGAGCCTGCCCTGGCCCAGCTCCAGCCCTTCCCTGGTCACCAGAAGGACAAAATCCCCAACAGCAGAGCCTGATTTCACTTCCAGCAAGAAAACAAATGGGATTCAACTGATAGAAACCAGCAAAGTACTTGGTGCCCATCAATGAGGGTTTATCAAAGCCAGACCTTGAGAAAAAGTCTTGAGACTGAGTTTGCTAAAGGCCTGACACTGCCACAAGCTCTCTGCTCTGCATCACATGAAACACCCAGGCCACCAGGCAGCACCTGGGGAGGGTTTATGGATTGCACAGGGCCAGCTGGACAGCAGGAGCTGCTGGTGTCCTTGTCAGCACAGGCAGGGGTGGCTCCCCATGGCCACCTCCTTCAGGACCTCACTAAGGAGCAGCAAACGTGAGCTCTGGCACTGGCAACGAGGAGAGAACCAGAATAATGAGAGAGCAACTCGGTCAACTGGTTAGTTGGGTCTGTCCAAGCTGTATTTTAGAGCACGGAAATGCAAATTCAAATCTCCAGGAATGAAGCCTGTAAACACCACCTGTGGATCCTGGAAAACAGGGCCAGAAGGAGCAGAGGGGCCACGAGTTTGCAAGAAGCTGCATGGCACAAATTCCCAGTGAGAAATGACAAAGCCACACTTTGCTGTGGCCATCCCCAGGGAAATAAAGGCCCAGATCCCACATGGGCACATCATCCCTGTGTTCAGCCTGGAGGAAACTCACTCCCACTGTGCAGGGCATCCACAACAGCCACAGCTCAGGGATGGGATGTGGCAGATGTGTCCCCAAAGGATGGCACATCCCCGAGGGGCTGCTCAGGGCCACAGGGCAGCTCTGGGGCTGCTCAGCTGGGACCAGGCTCTGCCCAAAGGGCTGGGGCTTGGCAGGAGAATCCTGCAAATTCCCAGTGCTGGGAATCCACATGAGCCTGTTTGATGGAGGAGATGGGGTCTGTTAGCAAAGTGGGAAAGAAAGGGAAAGGAGGGAAAGGGAAAGCTCCTCCTGAGCTGAGGAGGAGCAGCAATAAGCAGAATCAAGCCCAAACTGTCAGAGCTCGGAGCAGAGCGAGCTCTGCATCAGGCAGGTGAGCCAGGAAAGACTCTGAGATAGGAGAGCAGAACTTCCCCAAAAAGATGGATTTTAGCCTGTGGAATTGTGCTGGGTTTGACTGGGACTGAGGTTGTTTTCTTTATAGCAGCTAATACAGGCCATGTTTTGGATTTGTGAGCCAGCAGCTGTGTGGGGTTTAGCTGCCAGCCAGGGTTAAACCACAGCAGGAATGCTGGAAGAACTATGGAGTGAGTTAATGATATGCCATAAAATCACTTCTCTTCATCCAGCTGGAGATAACCTGGGAACTGAAACTCTCCTCTCCACAACACGAGGATCCCCATCCTCACGAGCTGAGGCCGAGAGCTTCAACTCCTCCCTCTGCTGCTCTCCAGCTGCTCCTACACCAGAGCTGGGATTGCTCCAAGGAAAATATCCCATTTCACCCAGCAGCCTGCCAAGGACAGGTGGGCACAGACCCCACCATGGGTAATTAACCCTGTGCTCACCAGCAGGGTCCATTTGCTCACCTGGGTGGTCGATGTGGTAATGGTACTCAAGGAGGTTTTCCTTGTTGTTCAGTGGTGCCAGCAGGGAGCGAGGGCTCTTGCTGATGGTGGGATCTGTCAGCAAATGGTGGGTGGTTCTGCCATAGGTGTTCCCAAACCTGAAAGCGAACTGAGGGACGTAGCCCCCATAGCTGAGGAGGAGACCAAGGAAGAGCCATCACTGGGATGGCACTGGGGGATGTCCCCTGGTGGGATAATCATGGAATTCCAGACTGGAGGGTACCTTAAAGCCCATCCAGTGCCACTCCTGCCATGGTCAGGGACACCTCCCACTGTCCCAGGCTGCTCCCAGCCCCAGTGTCCAGCCTGGCCTTGGGCACTGCCAGGGATCCAGGGGCAGCCACAGCTTCTCTGGGCACCCTGTGCCAGGGCCTGCCCACCCTCCCAGGGAACAATTCCTGCCCAATCTCCCATCCATCCCTGCCCTCTGTCCATGCAAATCTGCTGCAGTGTTTGTACCCTGGAAAGGCCCTGTCCAGGAGCCCTGGGAAGGTGATGGATGGGATGAGCCTGGGAGGAGCAGCAGCACGGGGGGAGAACCCAGACCACACGTGTGGTTACACAGGAGGCCAGGAGGGAGTGTCTGTGTTTCACACTCATGTTCTCCTCTGGCATCATGAAAATTGGCTCATCAGTGCACAGGCATGTACAGGCACAGGCCTTTGGCTCGTGGAGAAACATGGGATGAAGTCAGGGAGCAGCACCTACAGATGGGAAACTCCCAGCACAGCCTGGGCTGCAGTGGCTTTGGCAGCACCAACATCCACAGTCCCCCAGTTAAAACACCATTTCCAGCTCAGCGTGCCCCAGTTTAAACTTTGCAGTGCCTGTGTGCTCTGACACACAGTGAGGAACTGAGACAATCCCAGTGTCTCTTGTTCAGTATTGAAACTCAAAATTCACAATAATTCCTCACTTGCACCCTCCTCTCTCTGCTCACAGAGAGTGGCCTGGGCTGATGAGCCCACCCAGGCAGTGCCTGGCACAGGGGGCATAGGGCAGGTGGTCAGTGCCAGGAACAAACACAGCTCTGGTTTTTGGGGATCTCTGTGCTGCCCAAGCCCTGGGATGGGCTCTGTGGCTTGGTGGCCGAGGGCAGGGCAGGTGCTGGAGCTCTGGCTCTGCTCTGAGTCACCATGAGAAACTCGAGCTGCTCCAGTCTCACATTTCCTGACGATGATGTTATTCCAGCACTGAGGAAAGGTAGAGCTGCCAGTTGCAATGGACAGACAGAAATATTCCATCAATGAGCCCAGCCTGGACCCGGGGATGAAGCCAGATGATGCATGAGGATCATAAGATGATGAGTAAGTACTTTCCCTTCCAAATAGTTCAAACAACAGAGAGCAGAGCCGTGCATTTACCCTTGGCAGGTTTCCCCACTCTGCATGCAGGATCCCTCACTGGAGCAGCTCCGTGGCTCATCCCCAGGGACTCTCAATGAGTCTTGCAACACAGATGATAAAACTGAGCAAGGGCACAAATGACACAGCCCAAATAATTACAGGATGGCTGGAGAGATTTTGATCATGGACAAAACACTGGCTGGGCTGAGAAAGGGCTCAGTTCCCCTGCAATTAAACACGAGGTCACCTGAGCGAGTCACTCTGGGTGCACAAGAAGGGATCTGCCACGGAGGGAGTCACAAGTGCTAAAGCCTGGGGAAGGGACCAGCCTCAGCAGGGGCTGTTTGTGCCCCTGTGCTGGGCTCTGGATCCCTTTTGGGGGTCTCTGCCTGGGGGCTCAGGCAGGTGAGCAGTGAAAACACTCCCTCCCCAGGCTGAGCCCATCTCACCCCTCCTGTGCTCAGCTCTATCTCCTCCATCTCCCCTCCCAGGCTGCCACCCAAACCTGCTCTGCCTCCCTGGTTGCCAGCAAAGCCTTGGCCCTGGGCCCATCCTCACTTGTGTCCAAACCCTTCCCAGCTGTGCAGAGCCAGGCTGTGCCCAGGATTCACAGACTGACCCTTTCTCTGCCCTCCCAGACCTTCCCAAGCCATCCCACTCGTTTGGTTTAGGCTTCCCAGTGCTCTTGAGCACTGTGGTGGCTTTTCAGACTCCTGCTGTGACCATTGCCTGACCTAAGTGGCAACAACAACGTGCTTTGGTGCCCTCGTGGTGTTTGCAGGTTCACTGGCACAGGTGGGTGCAGCCCATGGGACACCTGGTGACATCCTGGGCACAAACCCTCCTCCTGTGACACCCCAGTGCAGGGCTCTGCTGGTGATGCCCTTCAGGGAGCTCCTCCTCACCCCCAGCACCCAAAGCAGATGCAAAGCAGCACCCAGGGGGCTCAGGGGGTGCCCTGAGCCTGCACAGCACCAACACAAACAGGAACAGCAGCAGAGTTTGGTTCCTCCTCCTGCCTCCAGAGGTCAAAGCAGCTCCAGAGAGGAGCAGCCCCAGCTGCTGTGTCCACACCAGGGCTTGGAGCTGCTCCTGAGGCAGCTGCAGGCAGGCAGGGGTGGGCAAGGGAAGGTGTTGAGGCTTTTGGGGCTGCAATTCCAGCCACAGCTCTCTCCTTGCTGTCCCTCATCCTTCCCAAGCCGCTGCCAGCACAGCTTTGATGGCACACACAGAATGTCACATCAGGAGGCCACAACAAGGCAAAAATGGGCTAAAAACCCCCAGCCTCAAGGCTTATGTAAGTGGGAAGGCACAGAGATCAGTAATGGGAAATCCTGCCTGTCACTGCCAGGGGAAGGGCTGATTCTGTCATCACTGCAGGAGCAGCCTCCAGGAAAGGTGCTCCATCCTCTCCCTGTGCCTGGGGACCCCCCAGAGCTGCCCTGCACCCACAGGCCATGGCTGGCACTCCCTGAGCCAGGGCTCACAGCCTGGTTCACCTCAGCCTGGGTTAATCCCTGGGATTTCATACCCACAGCAGCTGCTTTCCCTTGGGGCCACCCAGCCCTTCCCACCCCCTTCACACATCCCGGAGCAGGTCCCACCACGGGACCCCACACACAGCTCCTGAATTCACAGCAAATCCCTTATTCCTCCCATTCAGGTCTTACCTTCTCCCCTGCCACTCACTGCCTCATATCCAGGGTTTCTTCTTCCCAAGCCTTTAGAGGAGAGTGTCCCAAAGAGCTTTGGAAAGAAATCCAACTACTTATGGAGCAGATCACAAGACTTCCCAGATCCTGACCAGCAGCAGGACAGGGCTGCAGCCCAGTGACCAGAGGGTGTCACATCAAATTGACCTTTTACTCAAAGGAGATTTCCAAAAATCCTTGATGCAAATATTAAATCAGTTTGGAAGCCAAACCCTGCACAGTAGTTCTGGTGACATTTGGCAGCTTTAAAGAAAAGGGGAAAAAGAACAATTTTGGCTTTGCTCTCCATGTGCATGGTCTGGAGCTCTGTCCTTCTGCAAGGGGCTGCTTCTCCTGGAGCTCTGTCTCCTTCAGAGCACAGATATTGAATAGTGTCTTTAAAAAAACCCCAAAACATCCTGAGTCACAAATACTCCCTGATCCCAACCAGAGCATTGGAATGGATGTTTTGGATGAACTTACCCAGGGATGTAGTAGGGGTTTCGAGGGAAGATGCTGTTTCCCTTGGAGCCTGCCATGATGATCTTACAGAGGGTGGTGGGGAGGGGGGAAGGAGACACAGCCCAATGCAGTCACCAGGGGAGCCTCTGTGATGTCAGCCCCCAACAGGTTCCACCTGCAGCACAAAACCCCTCAGCTTCTCCTGGACACAGCTCTTTCTTTCCCCATCTGGAAATTTTGGATGAGCACAGGAATTTCCCAGTGTCTGTCAGGCTTCCTAAGGGCTCCCAGCCCTGGAGACAGCCCTGCCAGATGCTCCCTGTGAGTGGCCCAGCACAGACTCCTGTCCCTGGTTTGTGTCCATGGCTCACACCCCACAGCAGGGCTCTGGAGAGCCTGGCTGGGCCTGCCTGGCACTGCCCACACCCCCCAGGCCATGTGCTGCTGCCTCCATCGGGCACGGGCTCAGGGGTGCCCTGGGCTGCAGTGGAAGCTCAGCCTCCCCTCCCTCCTCTGCCTGCTCCTCGCTGCCCTCCCAGCCTGGCTGGCAGGGGATGGGATGATCCCTCACTGCCTGATTCCTGCAGGATAAAGGCTGTTCCCATTCCAGCATCACCTGGCCACGGTGCCTTGCAGGTGCTGGGTTTCTCCCTGCCCAGCTGAAGGCAGGTTCAGGAATGGTTTGGGTTGGCAGGGACCCTAAAAATCACCTTGTCCCACCCCTGCCATGGACAGGGACACCTCCCACTGTCCCAGGCTGCTCCAAGCCCCAATGTCCAGCCTGGCCTTGGGCACTGCCAGGGATCCAGGGGCAGCCACAGCTTCTCTGGGCACCTTGTGAACAATTCCTTCCCAAAATCTCATCTCACCCTGCCCTCCTTCACCTTAAGGCCATTCCCCCTTGTCCTGGCACTCTGTGCCCTCATGCACCTCCTGTGCATTGAGTGGATCAGCTCACAGATCTGTGGGAAGAAAAATATGGAATATTTTGCATGTGAGCTTAGCACTGGTCACTGCTGCAGTTTAAACTTCTTGCATATGAGATGTTTGAATTAAAAATTAAGTATTTATGAACGTGCTTGACTTTTAGACATCTCACTGAGCTGAGTGTTCTTTTAGCCCTCCAAAAAGTATGTAGTAACTTCTGAAGCTGAAAACTTCAGTTAACTTTTTTGTCCTTAAATTCCCCTTCCAGGTGACTGGAATTGCAATTGGAGCTGCAGCTGCTTTGCTACTTGAAGCAGTTGTTCTGTTTGTGATGTATGGGATAATGAGACTATCCAATTATCAAGTACTTACCATGTAAGTTTTAAAACCAGTTTTTCCATCAACCTTGAGTCTTTTTGTGATTTTCTGTGGTGGTTGTTTGCTGTAGAGGTGTGGTTCTTGCAGGACCACAGCTTTAAAGGGTTGATTCACTTCCCCAGGTGTGAACCCAGAGCTGGCACATGCAGGACCTGGAGGTTTTTATTTCTTTGGTGGATGAGCAGTGTCAGCCTCGGTGCCAGTTGTGAATTGTGCAACTGATGTCTGTGCAACCCTACTGTGATTTCAGTGCCACAGCAAGGAGAAATGATTGAATTGGAGCTTTTCTTCAGGGGTTTAAAACTCCCCAGCCCTTGTGTCTGTTAAGAGAGCCTTTATCTCCTCTGGGGCTGAGGTAGAACCTCAAGGCAGCCCTGCCTTGGTCTGGCTTGGCAGAGCTGGGGAATGAGGGATCCCAGGGTGGTTTAAATTCCAAACACTGCCACAGGAGCTGTTCTGGAGGCAGCAAAGTCCCCAAGCTGTGCTCAGGTGTTCCCCCAGCTGCTAAAGGTGGTTTCTGATGTGATGCTTCTGTTCCAGAACAACTTCAGCCCCACGTGCCTCAGTACAGGTTTCGCAAGAGGGACAAAGTGATGTTCGAGGGACAGAGGATCATTAGGAAGGTGAGGGCACCTGGCACAGGGGGAGGGAAGGAAAGATTAAAACCCAGTTTGGGAGGGGTAAAATTGGCAGTACTTCAGGTGTTGAGCCTGGCCCAGGTCCTTCAACCTAGAAAATCTCACTGGGATTGTGTGGATGTTTCAGAACTCCTGGAATTCTGACTGGATTGCTGATGGAGCAGCAGTAGCTTCTCTTTCTGGCCAAACCTTTCCTCTTCCAAGAATATTTGCAGCCAGGGAAGGCAGTAATAACTCCTAACTCCTGTATGGAATTGATGAAAAATCCCAGAATCCCAGACTGGTTTGGATTGGAAGGGACCTTAAAGATCATCTTGTTCCACCATCCCAGATTGCTCCAAGCCCCATCCAACCTGGACTTGGGGACCCTTCCAGGGCTGGGGCATCCACAGATTCTCTGGGCCACCTGTTGAATATCTGAGAGTTGTTCTCACCTTAAGGTGCCTGATTTCACTCAACCTTATATCCAAGAAGATAAAAATGTCTCTGACTCCTGTCCTTGGTGCCTAAACTGAGAGATTTGGTATTTTAAGCCTTTATAAAATGTACTTGAGTTTGCCCAAATAGCCAAGCTCTGATCAGGGGCAGCCCTGCCCAGCAAGGCCAGGTCTGCCAGGGCTCAGCTCAGAGGGACACAGTGAAAGACCAGCAGGGAACAGGCACAGGCTGCAAGGGAAAGGCCCCCCAGGCACCAGGAACAAGTTCTTCATGGGCACAGAACAGCCCTGGGACAGGGTCAGGGCTGGCATCTCCAACCCTGGAGATTGTCAAAGCCCAGAACACCCCAAGGGAACTTGGAAATTAGCTCAGCTTTAAGTGGACAGGTTCATAAGGGACCTACAAAGGCTCCTCCCAGCCTAAAGCATCTGATATTAACACTGAGATGAAAAAGCTGCTTATTGAAATTGAAATGCAGCACCAGCCCCAGGCCCATCCAGGTCCCACCAGCCCAAGGGGATTTGGGCCAGCACCTTTCCAGCATTTCCAGAAACTCCCTTCAAAACTCTCTTCTTTTAATGGTCAGCAGCTGCTCCCTCCAAACCCAGGGGTCACACACTCCCCAAGGAGCTACTGAATAACCACACCAAAGTGTCAGCTCCCAGGGCAGACACCTGGGTGAAAAAATAAAAAGTAGAAATTCACTTTAGTCAAGGTTATCATTAGACTTTATTGATATGAGACAAACATTGTATGTCACCATGTCAATGCAGGGACAGCACGTGCAGGTGTCACAGAGGCACAGAGCCCACCCAGGGACACTCCACACCCTGGCAGCTCCCAGCTCTGGAGCCCAGGAGATCACACACAAGGCTGGGTGTCACTGGGGACATCTCCAGAAATCCCTTGGCTGAGTCGTTTGCCAGACAACAGCACCCAGCAGGGACCTGCTGGCTCTGCCTCCCCCACAGGGAAGGACAGCTCAAGCCAGGCCCCTCCAGTCACAGGGGAAAAAAAAACTATTTTGGGGTGAGCTTCCAGGTATCCCTGCAGGGAGATGAGAACACTTGGGCTCTGTGGCTCCTCAGCCCTAAAGGGGCTCAGAGGAGCAGCTGGGGTGGGGACAGAACCCCAGCAGGACAGCCCAGGCATGGCTGGAACCTTCCCAAGGAGCAGACACAGCCATGCCACACTCCAGCCTGGCATCTGCCCATTCAGAAGCAGGGTTTTTCTTTTAGCACAATTATCCCTGTGTTGTAACCACTCAGACATTCCCCTCTCACAGCACAGCCAGCCATCTATGCTTGTGGCTAGGATGAAAATTATCTTTATAATTTTTACTGGAAATACATTTTATGCTGGATTCTACTTTAAAAAAAAAAAAAAAGCCAAGTGCTGAGCTTTCATCTGCTCCCAGCTTATGAAATATTTGGTTTGGTCCTAACTGTCTTGCTAAATGATTAGAGAGGGAATAGTAGAGTATTCCCCAGGCACCTGGTAAATCCACAATGGATTTATTGTAGAAACACACTGAATTCTCTAACTCGCTCCAAATGGATTTCAGAGCCCTCTAAAACCCTCCAGAGAATGAGCTGTTTGTGACAGGACACACAAAAAGCAACCCCAAGTCCGATGAGTAACTGAGATAAAGGACAGGCCACAGCAGGGGACGTGCCAGCCCAGCCCTGGGGTGACACTGCAGTGACAGAGCCTGGCCTGAGCTGCCCCTGCCTGGCCATGGCACCAACGTGCTGCACACCTGGGGAGGAACCTCTGCTCCAGACACACACCTGTGACCTGTGTGCTCCTCCTGTCCCTCTCGTGGGACAAGTGACAAAGAGGGTTCTGGTCTCAGCCATCCGGTTCCACCAAGTCTAAGTTCCCTCTCCCACATAACAGCATTGATTTAGAGATCTCATATTGATGGGTAATTATACAGGATTAATTGCACATCAGTCCATTGTGGCTACAAGTTCATTAGGTTAATAAATCTACATAGTGACAGTAGTACAGTATCAGCTACTTTTCAATACAAACTCCCTACCCTAACCTTAACTTGCAGGTCAGAGGGAGACCTTCTAACACAGTGACCTCCCAATGGCCTTTAACATTCATTTTCAAAATCATTTTTTTCTAGAAAACAACAACAACAACAAAACAAAAAAAATCCAGTGTGGGGAAAATGCACATATATAACCAAAGCAGTGCTTAACAACCACAGGAAAACAGAACATCATCTTGGACTCTTGTTTCAGCATCTTCTGTGGACCCTGGCAGTGCCACTCCCAAAGGGCTCCTCAATGCTCCGTCAGTTCCCAAGTCCATTAAACCATTTCCCAGCTCCAGATGTTTCTGGCCTCTCACCATTGTCTGTAGCAAGAGCGCACAGAAACACTTGCTAAATGTGCACAAGACTTCCATCAGATTCCGTGGAACAGCTCCAGAAGGCTGCAGTCTTTCCTTCCAGGAAGCTGCTCTCGAGTGGCAGCGCTGTCACCAACCGGCGCCTTCCCTTCCAGCCAGGAGAGAGCTCCGAGTCCCTCCAAGTCTTACTCATTCCTTTTGCCCAAAGGTACCCAATAAAACCCCTCTCACAGTATTCCCAGGAAATGATTCAGAAGAGGAGATGATTTTTCAACCAAATGAGATCCTCTGGTCCTGTGTGTCAGACCATGGCCAAGAGAACGAGCAGCTGCCATGGACGTCCCAACTGAAAGGGGCCCAGTCAGGGAGGGGGCCGAGGTGGCCTGACTGTGAGGGACAGGCAAAGAGACCCCAGAGTCACTCTGTTCTCAACAGTTTGCCTCTCTCCTGGAGTCAAATGTTTGATTCCATTTGCTCTAGCAGGAACTGGTGGATCATGTCGAAAGTGGGACGATCTTTGATGTCCCTGCTCCAGCATTTCAGCATCAGGTCGAACACAGGGTTAGGGCACAGAGGAGTCTGGGAGAGATAGATCTGAAAGAAGAGAGTCACAGGAGTTCAGTGGGGTTTTCACAAAAGAACCAAACCTTTTACTAAAGTAACACCAAAGGACAGTTTCATTCCAGGATTACAAGACACAGCCACCATGCAGGGTTTGGAATCCATCCAGCCCCAGCCTGGCAGAGGAGTCTGGACAGAGCCTCTCAAACAGCACCACGGACACTTTGCCAACTTGTCTGATGAGCTGCTCACAAAACAGGCCTTTGTCCCCCAGAAAACATGAACGCTCCTGAGGGATTTGTCTTCCAAGAGACAGCAAAACACAAACCACCAAAACCAAATTTACCACAATAAAATCCAAGTACTTTCAACTCACCGTAGACAACCCATGAGGCTTTCTAAGCATCGTGACAGCTTGTTAGCAGAGACAGAAAAAACACCTTTTAGAGCTTATCTACAGCACAGCTTGGCAGAATGATTTTATTTCTCCCTCTCATTTTTTAGGCTCACTTCTTTTAGGCTCTTGGCTAATCATTAGTATTTGGGAGACAGTAAATAAACCCCTCATCATTTTATTTCCTTTAATTCTCTGGTGCTAAAGGTGAATTTTGGGGACTACTGTTCTGAACTGGTACTCCACAGCTTTGGGTACTGAGGAGATGGAGTGTCCTGCACCATCACTGGTATCCATTGAGAGCAGCAGCAGCGGGAACAAAATGGCACAGAAAAGCCCTTCAGCAGCTGGAGATGGCCAAAGGCTTCTTGGAATGCGTGGAGATACTACAGGGAGACTCTAATCCCTGGGAACTAACAGCTGCTCCTTCCTACCACAGCTCCCTCCTGCTTCCTCATCTTCCAGAGGCAACGCTGGTGAGAGAGTGCTGACAGAGGAACGGAGAGAGAGGGTTGTGTGGGAGAGCCTACAAAAGTTGAAGACAGGGCAGAGGGAGGTGGTTTGGAATAGGAAAGAAGCAGGACAGGGCTGAGGGTTCCTTCCAGCAGGACTCCAAGAGAGGCAGATTGGTGCAGTGAGCCCAGAAAAAGGGGAGGAGAGGCAGGACACAGGTGAGAAGTTGAGTAGGAGCTGCAGGGGAGGCCCTGGCAGCACCCACCTGGGTGGGAGGGGCTGAGGGAAGGAAGAGCCCCCTTGGCTCCTTACCTGCCTGCCCTGGCTCCTGAAGAACTCGCCCGTGTTCTCGATGACCTGCTCGTCCGTGAGGAGGCTGTAGGGCTGCTCCTTGCACAGCACAAACATCTCCCACAGGGTCACCCCGAACGCCCACACATCGCTGGCCGTGGTGAACTTGCCCTGTGGACAGACAGGATCTGCTCAGCCCAGCTGCCCCATCCAGCAAAACCCTTCCAAGTCTGCACCCTCTGCAGCTCAACATGAGGATGCACCTGGGAAAATGCTCCAAAAGTGCTCCCAGCCACACACACAGGGGTGACAGGGCTGTTTGTGGGGCAGCAGCAGCGTGTGGGGGTCCCACAAACCCTAAGAAGGTGCAGTTTTCACAGGGGTAAAGATTTGTAACAGGGAGCAGGTCCCAGAGAAGGCCAGAGACTTCTGTCCTTCCTGAAACAATCTTTTTGCAGCAGAATAAAATAAAGTGAGGAAAAGGAGGGGACGGTCACTGCCTACCTCCACCCAAAACAGCAGAGCTCACAGAAAAGCCTTTGAAAGGGAAGCAAAGCCCTCAGGGTGAGAGCAGAGCCAGAGCAGGCTCCAGACTCTTAGAGAAAGGCCCAAGATAATTTTGATTTTTGCACATGTAAGAAGCTAGTGACAATTTCCTTGCTGTTCCTGTTTTCTGTCTTCAAAAAAAAAAGTGCCCAAACTGGCTGTGTTTGGAACAAAGTGTTTTTGGAGAAGTAACAAGAAGGTTGCTCAGTGCCTCACCAGGAGGATGCTTTCCCAGGCCATCCAACGGATGGGCAGCACAGCTCTCCCCTGGATCCTGTAGTAATCCCCACTGTAGAGGTTCCTGCTCATGCCAAAGTCTGCAATCTTGATGGTGTGGTTGTTCCCCACCAGGCAGTTTCGAGTTGCCAGGTCCCTGTGCACAAAATTCAGGGAAGCCAAGTACTTCATGCCCGAGGCGATCTGGGTGGCCATGTACAGCAGGTTGGAGTGGCTGCAATCAAGGGAAACACAACAAAGAAAAAATCACTGGAGTTCCCCCACACTCAAGACTTTATTGTATTTGATGTGTTAGTGACCTGTTGTTTTATTTTCTGCCATAACAGTGGAACTGAACTGTCTCATTCCAGCCAAGCTCCTGAGCTGACTGAGCAGGAACAGACAGGCCGTCCCTGAAATTCAGGCCTCCACAACCTGACATCCTTGAGATTTATTTTTTTCTCAATATCAAACATTAATCTCGAGATTTTCAAAGAGTTCGTGCATCAAAGCACCAATTTTTTGCAGAGAGACATGAAAAATGAGGCTCAGAATCTCATATCTTAAAAACCACTTAGCCTGGTATTTCAAACAACACCACTGTTGAATGCTTATATTAACATAAGTGTGTCACTTCACATTAAAGAGAGTTGACTTGGTTTTAAATATGCTAAACATTACTGAAAATAGAAACAGATGCATTTTCCATCTGATTTAATTTTAATTCCTCCATTAGCTAAATGAAGATAGTATTAATAAAGCTGCAGGATGCACAGACAGGGTTTGGACCATCAGACTCTCAGCATTGTTCCCACACCATTGCTCTGTGCTGCTCAGCCTGTTTCCCACTGCTGACGCTCAAATGCCTCACACCACCAAGTGCACACCAGAACACATCTGATAAGCTGCTCCCAGTTTGTATTTCTCCAGTAAAGGTCAGAAAAAAAAGATCTTTGACACCAGAACACAAAGAGAAAGTGACCATCACAGAATCATGGAATGGTTTGAGTTGGAAGGGACTTCAAAGATCGTTTTGTTTCACCTCCTGCCATGGGCAGGGACACCTCCCACTGTCCCAGGGTCCTCCAAGACCCTTCCAACCAGGTAACAGGACAAGAGGAAATGTGCCAGGGCAGATTTAGGTTGGACATGCCAAAGGCTCAGCAGTGCTGCAGCTCCTGGTCAGTGCAGGGCTCCTTATCAAGCAGAACATATCAGTCTTACACAATTCTTCTCTGAGGAAAACATTTCTGCAATAGCAGAGATGCTTTTATGGCAGATTAAATCCTTCCACTGAGGAGGGAGACAAGTGCCACTGCTGACAAAAAGTGGTTTCTTTGCCAAATACTCTCCTTCTGTTGGCTGAGGAAATTTGCTCCTTACTGCAGCTCCACACTCAGCTCTCCTCTCATGCAATATTTTTTGGACACCAGAGAACATATGAACCTTCTTAAAAGCCTAAAAGACATTCTTGATTTTCATCCCAAAATTCTTGCTGTAATGCAACTGCTTTTCATATTAATGAAATATAACAGATGGTCACCTCAATAAATATATCTAAGGTGGTCTCTGTGACCAGAACAGCTCGGTCAGGGGAACACAGACCTCCAGAGGCCTCAGGAACAACCCCACACCAAGCAGGACTGGTGTCCATGTGCTGTGGCAGCGGCCAGGCTGCAGGAAGGCACAGCAGATAAAACTGGCAGCCCTGTATTGCTGATTCATCCCCAAAACCACGGGCAGCTTTCTCTTACGTGACACAGGGGATGTTGTTTGAGATGGCAAACTTGCTGTAGATCTCCCTGTGGGACAGGAACTGGTTGAGGTCCCCATTCTCCATGTACTCTGTGATCATGCACAGGGGGTCGTCCCGCACGCACACGCCCAGCAGCCGGATGATGTTGGGGTTCTTCAGCCGGGACATGATCTTGATCTCCTTCAGGAAATCATTCCTTGTGGAAGACAAAACACCTTTGAATCCCAAACTGTTCCTTTGAGGACAGCACAAGTGGTGTGCTCTGAGCTCAGAGTAATTGACACCTCTCACACACACAGGTGTGACACTGGTTCTGACACAGTGTTCAGCACTGACCTTCCCCAGCAAACAGGACTGATGCAGCATTTCAGGCTGGCAATGCAGCCTCCCCTCTCCCTGCTGTGTGTCCATGAGCACATGGAACACACACCACAGACACATCACAGCCCCCCACCAGCAGCTCCCCCAGGGTTAACCTGAGCTTGGGGAGTATTTGCTTTCCTCCAGCTGGTTGGCATTGCAGGTGCACTTACCTGGCTGTTTTGTTGACATCTGATCTCAGCATTTTCACTGCCACGAGAACAGGCTGGTGAGTGAACTCTGAGGAGGAGACTCCCAGGAATTCCAACAGGCCATCAGCTTCACAGAGGTGCACCTGCAGGGCAGAAGGCAGAGGCAGCTGTGAGAGCACACACAGACAGAAAACCAGAGGAGAACAACATCAAAGCCAGGCCAGTGGTTGGTCACTGCTGGCAGAATGAACAAGTGAATGATCCAGCGAAGGTGACACAGCTGGGATCAGAAAAGACCCAAGTGTTGGCCCTGGATCCTGACAAAATGTGTCCAAGACATATCCCATGACATATGAGCACAAGGGGATCAGAGCCACATGAGTCCCCAACACTGGGCTCACTGGGGCAGCCCAGTTCACCCAGCACCTACTGGGGATGTTCAGGAAGGTCCCTGAGCCTGGATGTGTCTGCACTGCACTAAAGCACCTCACACGAGCCCAGAACAATCCTGTGGCCTGGCTTGAAGCATTGCTCAGACTTCACTGAGGAGCATCCAGGAACTCCAGCCAGTTATCCAAAACCCTCTAATTCCAGAGAAGACAAAAGCAGAAAAGTGTGTGCATGTGTGTCCCTGATATGAACACCTCACCTGTGCATATATGCAGAGATAAACAGATAAATACTCTAATGATTACACACAATTCCAAATTTCTTCCAATAAATCAATGATTAAAGATATAAAATTACTGCCCAGGTTGTGCAAGAAAGGGTGACAAGACACTTGCTCAAGAAGTTACCAGAATGTGCATCCAAGTGGAGCACTGAGTGGGGAAAGCAGATAGACATGAGGGTGTGGATAGGAAAAAGGACTGGAAAAGGGGAGCAGACTGGATGTGTCAGTCAAGACTTGCAGCAGTGAGGGGAATGTAATGGGAGCATAATGAATTTTGTATGAAGAGAGCAGCAAGAAGTTCTGTCACAGGCATGGTGAGGGGGAAAATGAGACAGCAGAGAAAATGGGACAAACCTGCAGAATGGGAATGGAGGTACAGAGATGCTGCTGCAGCTCCACAGAGAATGGATCTGCTGTGGGGAAAGCACAGCCATGAGACCTGGGACAGGGAAGAGCCACAGCACTAAGCACAGGTGATTCCGAGGTGATGTGTCAGCAGGGAGGGGTGGTTGGAGCAAGGAGACAAAAGACTGAAAGGAAGAGAAAGTGGAGAGCTGAGAGAAGCAATGAGCCTGTTTGGAGGAGCACACAGAGCCAGAGCAGTGATGGCCAGTTTGGGAAAGACAAAGGAGGTGAGAAGGAGAGACAGGAAAACGTGGTGCAGCACATTTGCAAAAGAGTTTGTGATACATGGAAAGGAACAGGCTCTGATTCCATCCTCAAGGAAAATGGAGATGGGAGAGACACCTCCATTCAACACAGAGCAAGAATTATTACAGTTATTAGGAGAGGCATGAGAGGAAATGAGAAACCAGAAGCAAAACAATGAGAAAATCCTCTCTGTGTCACTTCTGGAGCACAGAGCAGGATGCAGGCAACAGCAGAAAGGGTTGCACTGACAGCCAGGTGAGGAGGCTGAGGATGTCAGAGCCTCCCCAGCAAACAGTGAGCCACAAAGAGGTGAGGGGACAGGGAAGGGGCTTGGGGTGTCAGAATGGAGGAACCACAAAGATGGGCACATCACAGAGCAGGAAGCAGTCAGCAAACGGCTGTTTGACAAAATATAACAGAGAGGCAGAATTTAAGGCTGTGAGTGCACAAAAGCTGGGAAGAAAAAAGACAGTGGAAAAGTGAGAGCAGGAGAGGGAAGACCCGCTCAGGATGGAGCTACAGATGGTGTGAAAATGAAGCAGGGAGAGAAGAAAAGGCGAGGTGAAAACGTTGACAGCTTGAAAGGAGCTCAAAGAGCAAAGGGAAAGCTTGGCAGATGACAGATGTGTGCATCATTCTGCCTGAGGCTGCTGACAAACTGGGGCTTGAGCAAGCAGCGATGCCAGAAAATATGAGGGTGCCACAGTGCCTGGGAAATGTCTTTCTTTGGGTCACTGTGCAGAGCACCCCCAAAACCTCCATCTGTGGCTGGGAAAGGTTTTTACAGCAAGGATTGGTGTTAGCTGGACTGTGGGGAGTTTTCAAACCCACATGCCTAAAGGTGGGTGAGAGCCATCACATTTGAGATGGCCATGGAAGATGTGAAAGTGTGAATTCCCACCTCTAAGTGGGAATTAACAGAGATGTAGATAGCAAACAGAAAAAGTCTGCAAGTTCATCTATTGATAAAGACCCTTGTGGTACCAAGCAGAGCCTCACAGCTGCACAAGGGCTCAGTGGCTCAGCCTGGGGGATATCAGCTTTCCCCAAGAGTAAACACACATTTTAACCAAAACACTGGAAAATGCAGAACCCCTCAGTCCCACCGAGCAACAGCTCAGAAGATCCATCTCTGCCAGGCACCTTCTTCCTGCTGCAGGACGAGCAGCAGAGAATGGCTGTACCTCTCCAAACTGTCCTTCCCCCAGCTTCTCCTTGAGGCGCAGCTGCTGCCGGGGGAACTCCCCCACAGAGATGTCCTTCTTGGTGAGGGAGTCCACGGTGAGGGCTGGCACTGCGTACATGTTGTTGCCTGTCACCCCCTGCAGGTGCACGATGTCTGTCTCGGCATAGTGGGGCACGTTGTTCTGGAAGCCTTGGTGAGGGGTGGACTTGGTCAGGTCGGGCTCAGCGTAGTCCCCACTGCACACTGAGGGGAGCCAGAGACAGGTGAGTCACACTCTCAACTCCCTCAGAACCAGTATGGCCCAGTTTGGACTCCTCCCAATCCCACAGCTCTGGGAATTCGGTCACCTGCTGCCTTGTGCTGAGGGACACCCACACAGGAGACACTGCTGTGTTCTAACCAGAACAAGCCATGAATACCTGGGAGCTGCCAGCAAATTCCTGCTCAACACAGCCTGTTCTGGCCAGTCATGAGAGCTACAGCTCTTGTCCAGGCAGGGAGGTAAGTCTGAAGTGATTTGGTGTTTCTGATTCATCCCAAGTACAATCAGTTCCCATTACCTAACACAGGGATGTCGTTTGCAATGTCAAACTTGCTCTGGGTTCCCTCCTGCAACAAGAACTGCTCAAGGCTTCCATTTTCCATGTCCTCTGGTAGCAAACTCCTCCCTCTTACAGCTTATTCACATAAATATGGGATAATGCTTTAGAATTACCTCCCTGTATGGTCAGTATCACACAGAACATTTGTCCTGCTTCAAAATCCCTCCCTGGCTCAATCCAATCAGTCTCCCTGTGCAGAATAATGCTGGATCTTAGCAACTTGTCAGTGTGAGGAATGCAGCACTGCCCTTCCATTCACTGGGCAGCACAAAGCACTGTTGGAAACATTCCCTTCTGAGTGGGTCCAAAAGCTCCCCAGGGGCTGGAAGCCAGGGCACCACAGACAATTCCCTGCTCTATTTCCTTCTGGTTTTTCTACAGGAATTTCAAAGAGCCCTGGCTGCATAAAAAGGTGCTAAAGGTCTTCTCCCAAGAGTGCTGCAAGCAGCTCTCCACAAACGATGTGTGACTGCTCTGACTGCCCAAAGCAGCTGCTAAAAGATGACCTGGGTACACAAACAGTCTTCAAATAAAACAATAAAAGGCCACCACCCTCTAGTGGGAGTTGTTGCTCCAGCTGTCACAGTTCCATGCCAAAAAGTGCCAGTGTTCCACAATGCTGCCTGAGGTCCCTGAGTTATTGCATTGCACAGGAGTCAAAGATGGTAACTCAGACACTGACAAGTGGCACATTTTACAATCTGACAGAAATAATAAAAGAATAAACGTGTGGCTTCCAGAGCCTGGTGACGTTACCTGAATCCTCTGCACTTTGGGAGAGCTCTGGAAGCTTTTGGAGCAGTGTAGCTGGCTGGTGATACTCCAGATCCAGTGGGAAAGCACGTTCATAGGTGGGGTTTGACTGGTGGATCTGGGTCTGGTTGTTGGCGATGGTGTAGCTGTAGAAGGAGAGGCGAACAGTGGCATCCTCCTCCAGGATTCGGCGTGGGGCCTGCACAGGAGAGGGAGAAAAACCCAAAACACTGAGGAGATGCTCAGCTGTTAAGTAATGCCTTGGCTGCAACCACAGCAACTTCCAGTAATATCTTGGCCAGGGCTGGCATCCTCCCCTGCTGTGAGAGCAGCTTTAGCTGCTCCATGGAGCTGGGGAAATCCTGTGCCTTTCATACAGTTCTGAGCTCATGAGGGTTAATGATTAGTTCTGGACTTGTGTCTGCAAAACAACCCCATTGTATTACCTTTTCCAACCTTTTTTGAACATATTGCTTCCAAAGAATGATGATTATAATCATCAGGAGCAGCAGAATAATAGCCACAAGGCAGCCCACAAGGATGGAGGTGTTGGAGTCATCTGCCTTCTCCCCTATCCAGGTGCTGGTCACAGAAGAGGTGGTTCCTACAATCACAGAGAAGGAGAATCTGGAGTTAAAGCACCAGAGGTTTTCTGTGCCAGCCAACTTCCTACAGTCTGCTACAGAAAAGATCTCGGGCAGCTCCCTGAGCATTAACACCAGCTGTGTTCACATTTTGCTCTTACCAGAAATTCTCATTTTGGAGGCTCAAAGAGCTAAGAATTGTGCAGAGAACTGCTGCAATCCAAGACTGTTCTTAGCAGAACAGATTCCTGCAGTGGATCCATCCTGGAGCAGACAGTGCTCAGAGTTTCACTGGCTCCACCCAAGCCTCCAGCCCATGCTCTGAGGCTGCCCAGCCCAGCTGAGGCTCAGGGGACTGTCACATGCCACCCTGTGCACCTGGCACTGATCAGGCCATGCCCACATCTCCAGAAATGGAGGGAAAAATGACATTAACTGGGATGTTCCTGTGAAATTGCCCAACACCCGAGCCCTTGGCATGGCCAAGGGGCAGCAGTCCTTACCCCAGGTGCCCTCAGTGACATTGTACTCGGTTTCCAGGAGATCTGTGGTGCTTGTGGCCACTGTAACCAAACTGGGATTCACACTCTCCATGTCTGTGGAGGGAAAGGGAATGTGTCAGCCCAACAAAACCTCCCTGCTCCTGCCAGCAGGCCCTGCAAGCCCAACCCCAGCAGGAAGGGGCTGGGGTCCAGGCAGCAGGTCAGGAACAGGAGGGGCTGCTGTCTGCAAGGCAAGCAATCAGCAGCACCCAGGGCATTCCTCCCTCAGCAATGTCCTCTCACTACAGCTCATTAGAGACCTTGGAGTAGAAAGCTACAGCCAGACCTTTTCCTGACAGTCCTAGTGGTTTCCTCCAAGCCTTTTCTCCTTTTCCTTCCAGAGTCTTTTAAAGCAGCTCATGGCACTGACTTCTGCATCATAGTTAAGACTTGAGGAAAAAAAGTCAGCCTCTATTTTTTAACAATCTGCTAAACTTGATCTCACCATCTCTAGATATACTTTAATTTTTCATAACTAAATACTTGGTAAAGAGAAGCGAAAATCAACCTCATAGCCAGCAGGCAGCTGGGGAAGTGGAGGCAGGTACTGATCTCTTCACTCTGGTGACCAGGGACAGGACTAAAGGAAACAGCTGGAGCTGGGCCAGGGGAGGTTTGGGATGCATCTCAGGGCAAGGTTGTTCCCCCAGAGGGTGCTGGGCACTGCCCAGGCTCCCCAGGGAATGGGCACGGCCCCGAGGCTGCCAGAGCTCCAGGAGCGTTTGGGCAGCGCTGCCAGGGATGCCCAGGGGGGATTGTTGGGGGGTCTGGGCAGGGACAGGGGTGGCACTGGGTGATCCTGGTGGGTCCCTCCAGCTCAGGATATTCTCTAATCTGTTTCAAAAAGAACAACAGCTCTACAGTCCAGTTTTTGGTTGCCCTTGTCGTGTTTCTGCTCATGTACATCAGTATCAACATGGAAAGCATCCACTGGGGATGGAACCTTTCAGCCCCTGCATTGCCCTTTTAGTGCCTGTACAAGCTCCTCCTGCCCACAGTGCCACACGCTGTGAACCCCACGTGTCCTGCAGTCCCCACTGCAGCTCTTGTGCTCCCTGTGCTGCCCCAGCCCTGCCTGGCTGCAGCAGCACCCACCTGACTGGAAGGAGATCTCGCTCATCATCATCCAGGTGTCGGCGAAGTGGAAGCGGCACAGGATGGCCTTGCCCACGCGCTGCTGCAGGGGCACGGTCACAAACCTGGCACTGGGGTTTTTGTCATCCAGGACTGTCACCACCCCCACGGGCTCGGGCTCCCAGTCCGCGATCAGGCGGGGTTTGAACAGACACTCCACCCTCTGGAAAATCTTCACCCCCTTGGAAAACATGTTGTTGCAGTGCACCTGGGGAGAGGAGAATGGATCTGTCAGAGAGATTTGCTGGCACCTGCATCAAGCCCCAGGGATGTTCCACTCATGAAAATTTTCCATTCCCAGTATCTCCCTGTGTGAAGGCAGAATGAGTGNATTAAAAATATTTAAAGTATTTAAAAATATAAAAATCAATCAAGCAAACCCTGTACTAATCTAAAACCTTGCACACCAATTCTCTTTGAACATTTAACCTAAGAAGGGAAAGAAAAAAACACACCTAAACTCTTAGTGTTAAAAATTTGCTATTATTTGAATTGCTTGACATAAATAGCTGGAATTGTTAGGCCACAAGTTGAACTTTATATGAACTACGTGGCTCTGTTCTGCAAGTCAAAGAGATGGATTAGAGTGAGCCCTGGAGCTAACAGTAATCATTAATAAAAAATAATGATCATTAATAGTAAAGACTGATTGTATTGAAACTTGTAGGTAACAATCTGATGATTAATAGCAGTTAGAATAGACAAAGCTGCAGCTTAAATATTACCCAAAAATCCATAGCTGGAGTGGACAGCCCATAGATTGAGGTCTGTGAACTGTAACAACCACGTTAAAAAAATGGGCCACTGGATCCACCAAACCCCCCACAGAAACCCATCTCAGCGTGGAAACAGTGACACAGCAGCCATTTGGTAATGAAACAGTGAAGTAATGAGGAGCAAGGAGAATCCAGACCCTAAAGCTGCTCTTGGATTCTTCTTCTGTCCCTCTCAGCATGAGGGATCCCAGGGATTTCTTTGTGGTCCCTCTTTGGAGGCATCAGCTCGAGCTGTGAGATATCACAATTGATCTCTGCCATTACATGAGGTTTGTGTCCCAAATTCCTTTAGCATTTAGAAACTTTCAGCAGCTGCAGTCTAAACTGATTCCTTCCCAACACCACAAACCCAAGCAGATATTCCCCTGACATACACCTGCTGTGGCTGCACCTTGAAGACAGCCAAGGATCTGTGTTTCAGCAAAACCCTCACCTAATCCTGCATCCCTCAGCTTCTCCTGGTGGCTCAGCATCAGGCTGAGCTCTGTTATGAAGACCTGAAGCTCAGGACCACAAAATCTCTGCACTGTGGCCAACGACCAGGAAGAACCAGAAAAAACAAGGTGACTCTTGAACTCTTCAGTGTCCCTCAAGCTGCTCCATTCTCACAGCCACAGGGGTCCAGCCCTCCCCAGCCACTCTAGGAACCATTTCCTGGTGACTGTGGAGTTTTTGCCACTGTGACAGCAGCACATTCCCAGCCACCCACAGCCCTGAACCCCATTAATTGCTCGGTCCTGCAGTGAAAAGCAGTGAAGCACTAACGAGGACAACAGGCCTGATGGGCAACAAAAAGACAAAAGGAGGGGAGATTTGCATATAATTAGGACCAGATGAAGCTTGGACAACATTATTCAATAAGGAGAAACAGTCATTCATAAGCAGGCAGGAAAGCCTGACGCCTGGAATATACAATTTGTGCCATATTTGGACAGGACTTGGATGTGTTTCCATCCTAGACTGATACAGAGACATTTTCTATTGCAAACATCTCCTACTAAAGTCCAATTTTACAGCACACAATGCATTTGCAATGCTGCTAACATTTATTTTTAATAATTTCTTGGACACTGGGAAAGCTCAGAGGACTGGGATAAAGCTGGCAGGTAAAGAGGATGGAAGTATTATCCACAGACCACCTGGTCTGTACAAAAGAAATGCAAAGTTGGAAGAGGCAACATTCAATAAATAATGAAGATTAATTTATGCTAATCAGAACAGCTTTTTAATTAAATGCTAGATGAAGTAGCTGTTTTTGTGATCTGATGTGTTTGGTTTATCAGGATGGTTGTGTGCACAAGACAGACTTTTGGAAGGCATCTGTCCCCAATTATCACAGTGTGGGCTTGTGTATTATATTAATTTGATTAAACATTGTCAACTAGTAAGTCTTACAAATGTTAAGGCAAAATTCTTCTCTGTTTTTTTAAGAGGAATGCATTCCTAAATCAAAATGATTTGCTATTTTTTTCAATGACCTGAGGGAGACAGCAGAATCACTACCAATAAAATAAACTAAATGGGAGGGAGGGAATTTCCTAAAATAATCTCAAGGACTGACTCATGTCAGGGTAGTGAACTCAGGGACAAAAATCTAAGTGATGCTTTCCACACTGGACTCTTATCCTGGACACAAATAACTTGGAACTGGCTTTTAACATGATCCCAAAGCCTTAATGACCACTGGCTCCCTCTCCCCTGGCTTGGGGGATTAATATCATCACAAGATTCACAAACAAAGAGGAATCGTCCAAAAGCAGGAAATTGGTACCATTCTTTTATGCAATTTGATGGAAAGCCTGAATCCAGATTCAGATCCTGCACCTCCAAAAAAGTCATCAGCAAAGAAAGAAATGACTGGGTGACAGCTCCAAAAATGACCCTTGGTCTCACCAGGAAGGCACTGAGAAGTCCTGCCAACTTCATTTACTGAAGCAAAGATTAAGAGAGTGGTTTAATCATGGCTTCGAAGCAGAAGATTTCTGAGAAGGCAGAACTCTTATTTTTGCCAGCAAAAGCAGGCAAAGAGCCAATGGTTGCAAGTTAAAAATAGACAAAATAAAACCAGAGTAAGTAACCACCAAAACAATTTACTTAAGGATGTGGTGGGTTCTCCTTCATTTGAAATCTCTACAAGAAAAGCCACCAATCCTTTTTAAAAGATCCTGCTGTTTACTACAGACTCAAAGTTCAGCTCGAGCTTTTCCTGTGTGTTTAAATAATTTCCCACAGCACAAGCACAGGCTGAGGCATCCAGAGAAATGTTTGGTCAAAATGGAAGCCCAGCCACATTCCTTTACCTCCAGGGTCAGTAAATCCTGCATCCTAAATCCATCTCAGCTGCCTAAACACTGCTTCAGGTGTCTGCTTTTCATTCCTCCAAGCCAAATACTGGAAGGAGAGTCTGAGCTCTGAAGAAGCAAGTGCTCACCTGCTTCACCTTTCTACACTGGAAAACTTGGGATATCTCCTGCTCAAATTCTGCTGACAGGCACTTTCTGTATCCTCCTGCTTTGGGAAGAGGACTCAAGGCCAGGTTGGACAGGGCTTGGAGCAACCTGGGCTAGTGGAAGGTGTCCCTGCCTGTGGAAGAGGGTGGAATGAAGTGAGCTTCAAGGTCCCTTCCAACCCATTCAACGCCCCAGAGGGGCAGCCTGGAAGCCCCCAGAGCCAAAGCCTGTGCTCCTGGAGAGGGACCAGGCTGAGTTACCTTCATGGAGGTGAAGTTCCGTGGGCGGTCAAACTGGAACTCCATTTCCACGGCGCCCGTGCTGAAGCTCTCGTTCCTCCAGCCCACGTAGTCATAGCCCGGCCACACACGGTACTGGTGGCTCTGGGTGAAGTCATCCAGCCCCAGAACTCCATCTGTGAGCTGGCCCAGCCCTCCATACAGGTGCCTGGCCAGGGAGAACCAACAGTCAGCCAGAGCTCCGGTAGGAAACTAGATGGGGCTTTCATCTGGTACCAGCAAAACATCAATTTTCCCACTCTTAACCCACCCTGGGCAAGAACTCATTCACTGTTCTCATGCAGCACCACCTCGATGTTGTTTGGGATTTTAGCATCATTCCCAGCTTGGGAAAAGGCAGAAGTTTTTGAACTGGTGTCAAGGACCAACAGCAAAGCCGAGCTACAGGCAGAGCCTCTGGAGAACATAACCTGACACTCTGGAAAATGACACTGTGTGTTCTCCCAGCAGAGCTGGAACTGCAGCATCTCACCATGCAGCTGCATGGAGGAACACTGCTCCATCCTGTGGGGAAAGCCCTGCAGGTGGGCACAGAAAGGCAGGGAAGGGGGATGTAAGACCATGGGCAGCTCATGAGCCACAGCCAGGTGTAACCAGGATCACTTCTGGCATTGCTCCTAAGATGAGAGTGTTACTGGCTCTTTCCAAGGCTGATTGGACTCTTTGCCAGGACCCTGCCTCATTCCACTCCTATCTGAGGGTGCAGAGCCCCTCATGCAGTTTTCCAGCACTGTTCCAGAGTAGAAGATGCCAGTGTGGCATAACCCTGACCCCCTCTGCAAGGCCTTGGCTCTGCAAGTCCATCCCAGCTGAGCCCCCCATCACTAGAGCACAGGTACATACATGTGCCTTTAAACTGCCAACCAGGATTAACAGTTGGAAGAGGCAAATTCCTACTTCCAGGCACATGAAATAGAGGTTGAGTAGTTTCAAAGAGTTCTGGCTAAGCAGGTTTTGTGCCTACATCTGCAGCTCCCTGACATTCCCAGGCTCCTAAGTTAGTGCTGGACAGCTATGTGCAACACCTACTCATTTGTGCACCTAAAACCCTTTTTTGATATCCAGGCTCTACTATATCAGCCCAGCTTGAAATTATCAGATATTTATTTACAAAGACATTGTTACACCCAGCATCTTGCAACATCCTATAAGCATGAAGAAGCGTTTGGGATACAAGACACCAGTGACAGGGTGAGCAGGAAAGGATTTGAGCAGTGACAGAGCAAGGAGAACAGGACAACTTCTCCCACCTGCGTTCGTGGTAGCCATCGTAGGTCGAGTCATTCAGATAAACGATGGGGAAGCCAGGAGCTGCTATTGTCCCTCCTTCAGGGATGCTGTAGGATGCCAAACCATCTGAAAAAGAAGGCCATACAACCTCAGAAACACAGCAACAGCAGCCTCCTGTCACCTCTGCCCATGTGGCCTTTTTATTCATGGCATGGACCAACAGAAGCAGCTCCGCAGGCCGGGGACTCCCTGTGCACACTCTGGGGATGCAGGGGAGCCCCAGGCAGGGCTGTGCCAGGCGTGAGGATGGTGCTCTCACCGTGCCACACACAGCCATAGAGCTCCACCCTCATGCAGACAGTCATGGGTGCCTTGGTGACAGGGATGAGGCGCACGAAGCGCGCGATGATGGGGGGCCGCAGGTCCTTCAGCACCACGTCGTAAGTGTCGGTGTTGCCATCAATCACCTGCAGGAGAGAGAGCCTTAGCAGCAATTTCTTCCTGTTGGGCTGCACTGTGGTGCTCCTGTTTGAGACTGGGGAGCTTCCCCATATGGAATCTGCAGGGGAAAGACTGGGGAGCACTGTTTGGTGCCCCTTGTTTGAGACTGGGGAGTTTCCCATGTGGAATCTGCAGGGGGGAGACTGGAGAGCATGTTTGGTGCCCCTTGTTTGAGACTGGGGAGCTTCCCCATGTGCAATCTGCAAGGGGGAGGTCCCCAGTTGTGTATGAGACAAACCCAGCAGCAGCTCCCAGTCCTGGCCACTGCTGATCCCAGTGCTCCCCACATCAGGAATGAAGCAGTGCTGCTGGATGATATCAGACAATGCACAGCACTGAGGCAGAACATGCTGCTCCAGCAGGGCCAGGATGAAGTAGGATGCATTAAGCAGGATTTGCCATGCCCAGTGCAGCTTTCCAGGCAGGCCCAGTGATGCCAAAAGTATTTTTTTGCTTTTTCTTCTACATATTTTTTACACAGTTCTCTGTATCCACAAGTATGAGCGTGCACACTTGTGATGCTTTAGGTCTGATAACTCAGCCTGGTTTCTTGGTGTCCCACAGGCCGGGAGCCCAAACACCCCAGAACTGCAGAGTTAGAAGTCCAAACATTCTACTGTGTAAGAACTCAAGGTCCCCCAGTAGGACAGATTCTGTAAACTAAAGGTTAGCCCAGCCCAGCCCCTTATTGAGCCCTCTTGTTAGATATGCTAATGAGTAAGGTCTTTAATTGTGTACTCGACTGGGGGGAAGGGGCTTTTGCGACGTGGGTGAAGTGATGCATGGAATCTATTAAATACCAAGGTAAGCGACCTCCAAATCTCTAACCGTGTCTGGGCTTTTTCTTTCTAAGAGCAGGAAAAGGCATGAGCAGCTCCCCCCGGGCAGGCTCACCCTCCTGCCCTGGCGGTCCCTCCAGGAGATCCAGCGCTCCCCGTTGCGGCTGTAGTCGATGCGGTAGGCGCGAGCGAACTCCTTGCCCGTGGCACGGGCATGCCGGCCCTGGGTGCCCACCAGGGTGATGAAGAACAGCTTGTGCAGGTCAATCTGCAGGAACTGCACATCTTCAGGCTCCAGCAAACCAGCTGGGCACCAGGCTCCATCGCCCTCTTCCCTCTGCAACCTGAGGGGAAAACCACGCATGTTAAAAAGAATTCTGTTTGCAATTATTGACTGAGGAAACACCTGGAATTTTGAGGACTGGGAGGAAGAAACCAAATCAGCAATGGCTGCCAAATCCCTCTGCCCTTTGGGATGATGGTCAGTTGAGACTCAAGTCCTACAGGCAGTTTTGCCCTATGCAGAACAACTCCTCAGTTCCAGACATCTTTCATTAACTACTTGGAGTCATTTCTTTCCCAGATGTGAGCTTCCACATTGATCAGAAAGAACCCTTTTGCTCAGTAGGGAACTGCTCACTGCTCTGTAGCACCTTCCTGGCAAAGTGCATCCTCACTGCTCCTAAACCCCACTTGTTAAGGCCCGAACTTCTGCTTGACCACCTTCTGCAGCTCTACAAAGCTCAAAGAAGAACCATCTTAAAAATACAGTTTAGCAAGAAAAGCTCTGTCTGAAATTACTGTGGGTCATTTCAACACATATTTCACATTTCCTGCAGTCATCAGAGCTGCTGGTGCAGGATGCTGCTAGCAGAGTGGTGGGAAGCTCTCTGCTCCTAAGCTGAACATATTGGGAGCTGTAGTTGTGCAAAATTCCTCTGCACACCAAAAATGTGTGGGTTTTTTAGCAACAGGGTTTCTTAGCCAACAGCAAACCCTTGAAGTGCCCTTGGCTTTCAGACAAGTGATGGGATCAGTGAGGGCATCAGGGAAGGTGGTACCCAGGAGGAGACACTGAAGGTCAAGGCTCTGGCCAGAGGAGATTTTAATCTCTGTCTGGTCAGCTGTTTGTGCAAGGCTTTCTTACACTGGAATAGGAAGTAAAAGAAGCTCTAAAAAAGGCAGGAAGGGTGACTGAAGTGACAGGGACAGACATCTGCATGGCACAACTGTGACCTTCACCCTGTGAACATCCAGCTGCCCCAGCAAAGAGAGGATGGTAACAGATGGCAAGTGATGCCCAAAGTGTTTGCAGCACTGGACATAAGCCACACTCAGAGGACAAAGCTTTCAGACCCACAGGCCTATTCAAACACTGTTAAAACACAGCACTCTCAGCATCATTGCTGTACCACAGATTATGAAAAAATAATAATTGAGCATTAGGAGAATTTTATGATTTTGGACTGCCTGAATTCATCATAAAAATATAAGTATCATAGCTAACCTGAAATTCCTATCTGACTTGCACCAAAGCTGTAGGAATGTTTGATATCATCACTATAAACAATTCTAAGGAAACTCACTTTTGCAACTATTTTGTGAATCATCAGTTAATAGCTTTGAGAGAAATAAAATTACCAAAAAAAAAAAAAAGAAAAGAAAAGCTTATGATGAAGACTGTAGGCCTCCTTGACAATGAAGAAAATAATTTAGCTGCTTGTTTAACAACTCCTTAACTCTGCATTTCCAAGGTTTTTCTGTCAGAGTGAGTACAGCCCATTTCCTCAGTAGGATGCTGTTGAAAAGTTCATCCTTGTAAAGGATTTCCTATGATTTAGTTTAAAGCACTCCACAAGAATCCCAGGGGCACTATCCCTGGCTGACCTGCAAGTCACAAATCCTTTGGGGATTTATTCAGGGCGACTGAAAGATGAGGGTCAGAGGCAATTTCTGAGTCTCCAGTCCCATCCCCTGCTCACAGCTCCAAGGCTGCCCTGTGCTGCTCTAGGCCTGGCACAGACAAGTCCCCAAACACTGAGACATCTCTGGGGCCCTGTCCCACCACTTCATTCTCACAGAGAAGGGTTTTTTCCCTTAATATTTAACCAGAATTTCCAGTATCACAGCTGTGACCATCACCATTACCTCCCCAAACACTGAGACATTACCACACCTCTCTGGGCCCCTGTCCCACCACTTCATTCTCACAGAGAAGGGTTTTTTCCCTTAATATTTAACCAGAATTTCCAGTATCACAGCTGTGACCATCACCATTGCCTCCCAGCCTTTCACTCTGCACTAACCAGACCGAATATGGAAGCAGTTAACAGAGTTTTCAGGGTGGGGAATCTTCTTCCTCCACATATTGGGTATCCAGAGGGGGAAAAACAGACTCAATTTGTTGTGAGAAGTGAACCCACCGTGCATACTGGGGCCCTGTGGAGTCGTACCACTGGCTGGAGGCAGTGATGTCCTCGTCCCTGATGGTCCCCTCGTGCATGCCCAGGGGGTAACGACAGATTGCTGCAGATGGGAACAACAACAGGCAAAGCAAACAGCAAAGATCAGCACTCATTTCTTTTCAAATCACCGGGCAGGTTTAATTAAAAGGCTATCATGCACAGGGAATAAATATGGTAATGCTAAAATAAAAGTTTTTAAAAAAAAGGGATTAAATACTTCATAATTATCACAAGTTGAAATGATAAGTAATGCAACTAGGTTACAGTATCATTCAGCAGGGCCCAGGCAAGGCAAAATTTTACAAAGAAACATTTTAAGAGTATGAAATCCAAAACCATATTATTGTTACTGTGTGATGTGCTAAATATTCCTAAATCATCTGGTAAAGGAGATGGCTGGGGAGGTGATAACATTTGCTGATGATAAAAGGTTATTTAATAATTTAACATTAAGTAATATTTAATATTTTTTAAAATCGTGGGAATACCTATAAAACAAACTAGAATTAGCTATACAGCACTGTATTCATGGTCAGATGCCAGGCAGATAAGGAATAGAGTTCTTGCTCCTTCCTTCTCTTATCAAAAGGCAGAGAAGGCAACACAGATGATGCAGAAGGAAAGATCAGCAGCCTCATCTTTACAAAAGGTATTATTGAGTTATGACAAAGATCATTTATATTGAACAATAGATATCCTCGCTGTCTCTCAAAACACCAGAACCAGGAGGCATCAAAAGGTCAGGTAGGAGAGTTCAAAACCAGAATATAAATCCTACACCTATTAAACACTCCAGTGCCAGAGGTTCCCATGGGTTCAGAAAGCCAGCTGAAGAAACTCACAGCCACCACAAGCAAACAAATCCCCAAGCACTGGCTCTGGAAGCTGCAGTGGTCTGAGGGCACCCCTGGGGTAAGGCTCTGCTGTTTGCCAGCCCATCCATGTCCCTTCCAGAGCCAGAGGGATGGGACCCTGCTGGAGTCAGGCCCCTGGGCTGGGTGGGCCCCTGCTGTCACCCACAACACACACAGGCCTGGGGTTTGTCAGGAGGCCTGAATTCACTGTGAGGAAACTGGTGTCTGCCTGGGATCATGAAGTGTTGTGCCTGCTGAAAGCAACCAAGGCTTTCAACTGCTGCTCTTACACTGCACAATGAGGTAATTTGGGGAACGAGCCTCGACTCACTCACCCTCACCTGTCCCACCACAGCCCAGCACAACCTGATCTGTTGCTGAGCTCTGGGTAAATACATGGAGGTTTTCCAAAAGGGTGGGGTCACCACCTGCAAGCAGAAAGTGCTTTCTGTGCTCCTGCAGTGGCAGTCCTGTCTGGTCACACCTTGCTTAAAGGTCAGACACACTGGCCAGCAATGGCAGATGGAGAGCTGGCTGGGAAGGACTCTGGGGGACTGAGTCTTCTGCAACCCTGAACAAAACCCATTTGTTCACAAGCCCAGGGCTGGCAGCAGACCCCAGAGTGTCCTTGGCATTGAGGGATGCACTCTGTGGGTGGCCACAGCTCTCACCAAAAGAAGCAGCACGAGGCTCTCACCAAATGCACCTATCCTGGAGCAAAACCATCCCTGGGTTCTGTGTGGGTGCCACCAGGACTCCTGACCCTTTCCTGTGCACTCAGGAGACTCTGGGGCTCAGAGAGCTGGCCCAGCCCATCTGCCAGAGAGGTCAAACAACTGCTGCAGGACAAGAGGACTCACCAGGACCTTGCACACAGGTCTGGAATCACCCCCAAAGCAGCCCCTGTGGGTAATAAGGCAATGCTTCAGGCAGCTCCTGGAGCAGATCAGGAGGGCAGGATAATCCATGGAGCCTGTGGCATCAGAGCCCAGGGCACCAGCTGGGCCATGGTGCTGGAATCTCTCTGGGAAGAGCAGGGACAGCCCCAGAGCAGCTGGGGGAGCTGAGGAGGCAAAGCTGCCTGAGGATGTCCCAAGCAGAGCTGGGAAGTGTGAGTGGTCATTCCTTGGTGGAAGAGATTCCTGCAGGAGGTGAGAGCACAGAGCTGTGCTCAGAGCCCACCCACCCCCCTGGAGCTGCTGTGGAAGAGCTCCTCCTGCACCTCTGGCTGCACTGACTCCTGCACAAAGCACCATCCAAAGGAATCTGCCTAGGTCTGACCTCCCTCCTTCCACAAGGTTTAAGCACCAGGAGCAGATGGCAGCCCCAGTTCCACGCCGGGAGCACAGTGCAGGGAATGCTGTGCCACAGGGAGCACAGGGATGGTGCTGAGCTCCCCCACAGCCCTCACTTCACTTCTGGCTGGCTGCAGCACAACCTCAAACCTCTGCAAATACCCACAGGCCAGAGCAGGGTCAGAGCCAGCCACAAAGGGCTCCAAACAAACAGAGCCAGCCCCAGCTGAGCCAGCACAGGCCCTCAGGGTAGCACTGCTGCCTCACCACATCTTCAGCCAAGCTGGAAAAGGAAAAAACTCATTTATTTCACAGACTGTCTCCAGCTCAAAACACCTCATTACAGGAATTTTAGCAACACATTGCAGACCATTATCTTATTCACCTCCATCATGACTGCATCCTGCCAAATGCTGTAGGATAAGAGGTCCTGCTCTCCACAGGGACTCACAGGCTCATACCCTGTCCTCACCCTGTCTCTGTGCCAGGTAAGGTTTTCTATCTTTCCTTCCTCTCTCCAGAATGTCCCTTGCTGGCTGGACAGCTGTGGCTGATGCTTTGCTAATGGCCAATTTGTTTTCCACAGCAAGCACAGAACCTCTGAGCCAGTCTGGAGCCAGGTTTGTTCTGCAGGCCACACAGCCAAAGTGATGGAGGGACATTCAGAGCTCAACATAGGCCTGGGTGGGCAGAGAAAGAAGGATGTCCATGATCCTGGGCCTGGCAGGAACATCTCAGTCCAGAGGGCAATCAGGAGCTAAGCTGGTGATTATCTCTACATGCAACCTTTACACTCAATACCCACGAGGGGCAAAGACAGGCTGAGAAGGAGCACACAAGAGGTGGGAGATGAGCCCTCTCCCAGGCTGGCAGCTCCCTACCAGGGTTGACTTCTGTGCCAGAGGGCTGGGGCAGGGAGGCCAGCAGCAGCATGCAGAAGATCATGGTAGCAACCGGAGGTGCTGCGCAGGGTCAGACGGGTGCGGGTCCTTCAAAGGCAGCAGCTGCCACCTACATCTCTGAAAGACAAAGCAAAGAGAGAGGATAAGTCCTCCAGAGACAGGACTTCTCTGTGCTGCAGAGCTGCTGTGTGTCATTGCCTCGTGACGGGCTGGGCAATCTTCCCTGCCTTCAAGAGTGTCTTTGACCTCAGCCCTGCCCTGCTCGTCACCAGACCAGAGGCTGAGTGAAGAGCCAGTGGTCACTTGACTGTCCACACCACCCCTAAAGCTCCCAATACCATCCATCTTTCAGGCCCTCAGCTGCCATGACTCCTGGGTGGATGGATGCACCCTCTTAACTGCTCCTAAACAAGTCCAGTGCAAGGTAATCTCTCCCTCATCAGTGCCTCACTTCCCTTACTAAATTAACAAGCAGTGAAACTGCAGCTACAAATGAATCTGGGCAGCTCATCCAGGTTCCCCAGGCAGGTTTATCCACCTCTATTTTGTCACCAAGTAGCCAAGCAGGCACCTTGGAACTTGCCACACAACCTTAAGATAAAGGTCCAAAACAGAGTGGAAATAATCTCTCCCTGCATGTCCACACTGCTGCCAGAAATGCACGAGCACTCACACGGGTGAGCACACTCAATTTCCTGTTTGGAAACCAGGAAAACAGTAGAGAGCTTAAACACTGGCAATTCCATTGGAAAGCCATGATAACACCTAAAGGAACAGAAGGTCAGATCAGCAGTTATGTGAATTCTTTGTGTCCTCCCATCCTGGAGGATAATTTGACAGAAGGCAGGTTAGAGGCTCTGTCTCACAATGGAATGGCAGGAGAAAAGAAAACAGAACAAATCAATAAATGTAAAGTTGGCAGGGCTGCAGGGTGTTTGCTCAAGAGCCCTCAGAGTGGTAGTAAAAAGGCACCACTGAATGTTGGGATTTGTTAGTGAAGGAGGAGAGGCTATAAAAGGGCCCATCACTGTGCCAGGGCATGCATGGGCATCAGATGCCATTAGCTCAGAGATTGCTAACAAAAGGCTCTCTTTTTTCCACCCAACATAATTAAGCTGCACAAGTCACAGCTCTGAGTTGCCGTGGATACCCAAGGAACTGGATATACTCACAACAGACAGACACACCACAGCTTCTTAAATCCAAAGGTAAAACCTTTGGCTCGGGGAAATCCCCCAGCCGCAGATTGCTGGAGCTAAATCGGGGTTAGAATCACTGGAGCTTGCCCTGTTTTTATTCTCTTTCCTAAGGATATGCTACTGGCCATTGTCCCTGCTGGATTCCGTCAGAAAAGATGGCTCTGAGCCTGAAAAACAACCAAGAGCCTTCTTGGGAAGGGAGCCAAACACGCAGGCAGGAGGGGGAGCCAATGCTGGGTGGCTGTGCCCAGCCAGGCAACCAAAAAACACCTTGAAATCACCGAGCCCCTCCTGCTTCAGCCACCTCTGGCTCCCCACACCAGCACCCTGGCCAGGGCTGTGAGCCCGTGGCATCCCCTGTGGTGAGCCTGCAAAAGCACAGCACAAGCCCAGGGCTCAGCAGGAGGGTCTGGCTACCACAGGAGAGGTTCTGAGCAAGCCCTCTCCAGTTGTTTGTGCATCCAAGGTCATCCTTCCCCCCTGGAATGAGGGGATCACTGATGAAAATACACAAATTGCCACCATCCCAGGGCAGACTGCAGAGAAGAGACTTATTGTATTCAAGTGGAGGGAGACTTTGTAAAGAAGTTTTGGGGCAGAGTTTGAAGAGAGACTTGGTGCATGTTAAACTATCCAGGTGATTTGCTGAAGTGTCCTGGGAGCTCCCAAAGCCAGAGCTGCAAAGGGAACTGCAGAGTTCAGCACTGGGAGAGACAGTCCTGCCACAGGACCTGAGAAAGGGACCTGTCATCAACAGCAAGGCTTTAACATGAACCACCCTCCTGGAGGAGCTGGTGGGAACTCAGCAGAGACCTGTTTGGTGGTGCCCTGACCATGACCCACACCAGCTGCACCACATGGCTGAAGGCTGGGACAGACCCTTCCAAGCTGGACCAGCCACTGACCAGAGCTGCAGCTTGCTGAGGAGGCCCTGGCAGGAGAACAGCAGCTTGGAGACATGTCCCAGGTGACTTCTGAGCTGGATGTTGAAAAGCTTCCAACAAGGAGCCCTCAAAAGGCCAACAACATCACACACAGGCTCACACCCTCACCTTCCCTCCAGAGGCTGAAAAACTGGGTGAGCTTCAGGCATCCATAAACACCAAAACACACAGGGT
Organism: Drymodes brunneopygia; assembly: GCA_013400955.1. Classification (NCBI taxonomy): domain Eukaryota; kingdom Metazoa; phylum Chordata; class Aves; order Passeriformes; family Petroicidae; genus Drymodes; species Drymodes brunneopygia. Next base: position 39,515 of record VZTZ01002141.1, read on the forward strand.
TTTGTCTCTAAGTTGTCCAGGAATAAGGGGAAGCGTGGTTGGAAAGCACTGAAATAGGGATTGTGGTTAGGCTGAGGGCCCAAGTCCCACTGCTGCAACAAGAAAGAAATGAGAGCAATCCCAGACACCAGTAAGTGTTCAAATGCCTCAGTTTCCCATTTGGTCCAAAAGCCCAGCAAAGGTCCACAAAAATTGCGTGGCTTGGGAGAACTGCAAGCCAGAATTGGAAGATGTGGCCATAGAGGCCAGCCTGACCTCCAGGAGAGGAAAGGAAAGCACCAGAGCTGATCTAGAGCTCACCTGTCAGCAGCTCTGTGCCTACAAAAGCTGGCTTTGAATTGGGCCCTTGCCTAAAGCATATCCTAGGCAAAGCAGGATGAATCCTCTCTGGATGTGTCTCCACTGTTGACAGAGGAAAAGGCTGGTCTGGACTAGTCCTGTCACTGCCAGCTAGGTAACATGGATTCTCACCCTTGTGTGTGGCAGTGGTGAACTGCTCCCAGCAGCTCAGCCCTGCACAGGGACCTCAGCACAGCTGGTTCAGGCTCTGTTGGGTTTGTTTCTCCCATCACATTTGGTTCCCAGTCCTGGATCACCACAGTGCCTGTCAGGGAGTCCTGGGAGAGGTGATGCACAGAGGGAGCAAACAATGCCATTCCTCACCTTTTAGTGCTCCAAGCAAGGCCACCAAGAGGGGTTTTCACCCCTTCAGAGGGTGAAACATTTCAAAGGAGGTTCAGCCCCACTCAGGAGCTCCAAATGCAGAAATCACTGAAGAACCACAGATGTTGATTGGTGCTGAGCCTTAATCTCAGCCAGGAGTAGACTGGATTCCCAAACTGCTCTCTTCCCAGACCTAGGACACACTGGAATTATTTTAAATACAACCCTCTGTACAAACTGCTTGGGAATCATCTTGCCAAGGACTTTTTCTGTGTAAATGGCTCAATGCTTCTCTTTCAGCTGCATTAGAGTCCTTTGCTGTACTCATGCCTATCTTCCCACCCTGCCCACACATACACACCAAGTGCCAAAACTATAGCACAAGCCCAAAACCAGCAAAAACAGGATTAGCAACATCCTCTGAGAGGCAAGAAAGTGTTAAACTCTGTTCCCAGGCCCGACTGGATCACGTTGCTAATTGCTAACAGCTGGCTGCAGGAGAATAAAATCCTGTTACAATCATTGGGAGAGTGGGGAAAAAAAATATCTACTTGTTGAAAAATTCACCAAGAAATGCAAAAGAGGGCACTTTTCCCCAATAAACCCAGCAGATGCCATGCCTGAAAAGCCAGTCCGTGCCTCCATCGAGAAGCAGCAGGCTGTGAGCCAGTGCTGGCCAGCACAGCAAAGGCACAGGAGGGAGCTATTCTTCAGTGATGTGCATGGAGAAGGTGGGGCTTGGAGCTCCTCCAGGCACTGTTCTCCCTCCAGAGATCCATTACGGAGCTCTGGCATGTTTGCAAGCCTCTCTAGATCCCAGCTGAAACAGGCATTTGTTTTAACTGGTTCCTTTGCAGATCATTAGCCCGGAGTGGGAGCTGAGGGTTTTGCTGCAGCAATCCCGTTCCAGATGCCCAGAGCTGAGCCAAGAAACTCCACGGTCCTGGGCAAGACACAGAGTGTGTCACTCACAGAGCTCCGTGTACAACAGGAGGGGCTATCCTCAATCAAGGCATCCTCACAAGAGGTCCAGGAATAATCAGGAGGACTGGCTGGCATCTCCTAGCATTCCCAAAGGAATTCAAGGGGGAAGCAGCAAAGCTGGTAATTGGGGTAATATCTGATGCTTGAAGAAATAAGAGGCTGGGAAGTGTGATTTCCATTTTTTTTCTGGCTTCAGAACAGTGGTAGAGATTTCTCTTTGCCTCCGAGTTGATCTGTGAGACCCCAGCCCCAGCAGTCTTCCCCTGGAGCACACGCAGCTCACGCAGCTCTGGCTGGGACCAAACAGAACTTGGTGACAAAAACGCTTAGCAGAAAGAACTCTGATCACTTTTTAAAATGTTCTGCCTAGTTTACAATTCAAGTACTGGCACAAGACTGAAAAAACAGAGCAGGGCTGCTGGCCAGAGAACGTGGCCACCCACTCCAACAGAGCTGCTGGAGGATGAAGGATGGACCGAGCTACTCTGCTCGAGCAGGAGCCCTGTGAAAAGAAGGCAACAAATTTCCCCTCAGCTGAACTTGGAGTGTGATCTCTCTCTCCCTGGATTCAATCAGCCTGGCAGAAACAGAGAGGTCTCTATGTCACATGTAGGTGGCACCTGGACAAACCAAGCACCAACAGTGACACCAAAAATCACCGTGCCAGAGTAGCAGGAGAGCTGGGCAGGGCCAGCAAGATCCTGGCATGAAGTGCAAGGCTGCAACAGGAGAGTTTGGATTTAGGCACCAACAGAGAGGGTCAGAAAGAGGAAAACCCACTGCAATGTTAGGAACAGAGTGGGGGACACAGGGCAGAAATAGTGACACCACAAAGTGACAGCCAGGGCAGCAACAAGGCTGGACAGAAAAAAGCAAACAGATTTTAGGTGAAAATTTTGGCTTAATCAAGATTCATGTGAGAAGCAAATCACAGGAACAGGGAAATTGAGACAGGAATAGGCTCCAGCATCATCTTTGAGGTGGCATGATCATCACACCCATCATCACCACAAGAGAAGAATGGGTGGGTCTAAAAGGACAACATTCAGGAGTGGCGCTTGGGGTGGGGAGAGGGACACCACAGAGCTGGGTCTGACACAGTAGCAGAAAGAATTGAGGTCTTTGTGTACTTTGGGTGTACTTTGTGGTCACCCTCTTGAGAGGTGGGGGACAGGCCTTGCCCTGAGGCTGAGGAGGGTTTGAGCCTCATTTTTCCATGTTGTAGCCAAACATCTTAATGGGGTTATGAAGAAAGTGACACCTCACTCCTACCAGACACCGACTCCTACTCACTTCTACTAGGAGAAAAACAGCATTCCAGTCACCCAGGCCATAGCATTTAACAGGGGAAGAGTTTCAGCCCAAGGACTCAAAGATGAGGCAGTGCCTCACCTACAGCCCAGAGAGGTGCTGGTGTTCCTGCACAAGATCAATAAATCCTGCAGCTTTTCCCCACTGCCTGTCAGCCAGTCCTGCAGGAGTGGGGTGTCCTCAGCTTGTGAAACTGCCCCAGAGCACCTCTGTCACAAAACCAGACTTGGGGATAAATGAACATGCATTTAATGTCATTTAATCCATCCAAGTAACAAGGCCAAAATCAGAAACCATTAGAAAGACAAAGCCTAAGATAAGGAAATGCAAATTCAGTGCACCACAATGGTGGGGTTTAGCTGAGCTAAACCAAAACCAAAGCTTCCCTTCCCCACCAACCAAGGGCACTGAACTCTGTGCTCATCTCAAGTGAGGAACCTGGAAGCACTTCCCACGACCCAGGCAGACCTGCCAGGGCCATTCCCCAGGAACCCCCCACCCAGAGCAGGGTGGGGGAGCCCCCAAAATACACATCCCCTCAACTGCAGAGGCTCCAGTTCCCAGTCCCCCACTCCAGGCTCCAGTGCCACTGTTTCTGTAGGACAGAAGTGGCAGGAAAACAAGATTGTGCACAAACCAGCAGTTCCGAGAACCTCCCTTTTCCCTGCAAGTGACCCTTACTGTCCCTTTCCAGAGCTTCCTTCCCACCCCAACAGGCCCAAAGAGCACTCAGCACACTGACATTTTCATTGTTCCTTAACACTGGCATCTCTCTCCAGCTTTTTTCTTTAATTATTTTAACAATCTTTAAAATGTATCAACTACAAGTCAGCAGTAGTCCTCTCAAGACCTGCAATCTCCCACTGCAAAGTCTCACATAGCAACCATCCATCCCCAGGACATGTTAACCACAGGGATGACAGATGGGGCATTAAGAGCACTCAATCTAAACCACCTTCCTCCCTCCCCGTTCTCAGGGGGCTCCACCATAACCTTTTACTTAACTATGCTCAAATCTGCACTCAGGGGGAGATCAGGTTCCTGAGTTGCAGGATTATTTGGGCTGGAGGAGATCCCCAGGAGAGCATCTAATCCCACCTCCTGCTCCAGGCAGAGTTAGCACCAATTTCAGCCTGAGCAGGGCTCTGTCCAGCTGTGCCTTAGAAGCCCCCAAGGATGGAGGCTCCCCCCACCTCTCTGGACAACCTTTCCCACTGCTCAGCTGCCTGAAGTAGGAAAACTTTATCCCTCTTTATCCCAAGGCAGAAACTCCTGTCCTTTCATCTGACAATCACTGTCAATCCTCCTGCCGTGCACCTCCTTGAGACTCTGCTCTTGGATATTCCAGAGCCTCCTCTTGTCCCAGCTAAACCACCCTGGCTCCTTCAGCCTGCTCAGGGAAGCCAAGTTTCAGCATTAATTTACTCAATATTTTCTCCCTGGTGAGACAGAGGCTCCCTCCAGGCAGTGAGACAGCTCTGGCCAGATTTTGCCATGACTCCCACTGGCTTGTTCCCAGGGAAATTTGGGGAATGACTGAGCTTGTCGCTGATGATGTCAGAGTGTGGCAGGGGCACTGCTCCTCAGCCCTCTGCAGGGATCACATTCCCACTGGTGACTATTTTTGAGGGGTATCAGGTGGCACTTTCTAAATCAGCTTCTCCAGCGACAGGGAGACTGAGACTCTGCCACCCTGGCACAGGGCTGGGGATGAGGATCAGAGCCCACCACACCTGCTCAGGTGGGTGTTCCTCAGCCCAGAGCCCACCAGCAGTGCTGAGGCATCCAGGAGAGCATGAAGGACGTGCCAGGGATCAGTCCCTGCCCAGGGGATCCAACTCACTCCTGCTCCCAAAGCAAAGCCCCTTCTGCCTCCTGGGAGCTGCAGGCTTTGGTTGGATCCCTCAGGATCCAAGTATATGATGTCAAAGCAGCTACTTTTGGCAGCCAGTGCAGGAATCTCATTAAACCCACAATTTGAAGATTGTTTTTGGACATGATCTGCTTTCCATCAGAGCACAGGGATCTCCTGCATGCTCCTTTAATGTGACACAGGTTGGTCTCCCCTGCCTGCTGGGTACCTGCTCCCCCTCTCCATTTTAAAACATGTTTTCCCAAACTTCTGGAACTCCTTTGGTCTTCCCAGATTTATTACGAATTGGCAGCCAAGATTCAGAAAGCCACTTTGCCAATTTGTTATAAACAAACAGGTCCCAGGTTACTCAAGTTTCAAAAGACTTTGAAATGTTATCTCAGGTTTAACACCCTCCCTGGTTTCCAGTGCAACGGGAGGTTTTCTGAGAGAACATCATCCAGCTTCTCCACAAAAATGGGAAAGAAATGTTTGACTTCCCTGCATTGTTATCAGTAATCAGTTGGGTTTAACCTTTCCCAACAATATAAGCATGGCTGATGAAATTTATTTTGTGGTACAGATACTAAAATATTTCTCACTGCCCCATGATAAATTTGCTGTGTTTTTTCAGTTATCTTTAGCTTTCCTTATGAACTGCCTACCTTCAAAAATACCGACTTTACAGTAACAGGTCCTTATCTACAGCCTTTGTTTTGCAAATTGCTCATAGTTGAGCCTATTGAAAAGCTAAAACATGATTACTGGGGCAAACTCTCTGCAAACCCAGAACAGAAGCAAACCCTTGCATAGAGCTGCACGTGGTACCTGAGAACTGCTGATTTTTGCAAGAGCCAAAGTTCAGTGAAAATCAAACCAGAAACAGGATTTTGGAACACCTGCTAACTGAGCTGCCCATCAAGTCTCCATCAAAATACCACAAATGCTGGTATTACCAAGAGCTACGTTTTATGAGTTTTGCAGTTTCTCTTTGTATTTGTAAAAATAAAACTCGGAGCACCTGGAGCTGGCTCAGAGCCCCTGCCCTTTGCTGGAGGAGCTCTATGGGCTCTGCTCCAGGGTCACCAAAAAATCTTAATAAAAATGAAGAGCCGTGCCCTGCAGCCACAGGAAGACACCAGGCCTGAAGAAGCTTTTCCAATATCAGAAAGAAGCACAACTTACCATCCCTCACTGCATTCCACAGACTGCAGTAACTCCAAAATGCAGGAGTGGGAAGAGCTCCAGCCTTCCCATAGCACCCCAGGAGCCAGAGAGGACAATCCAGGCTGTGACCTCAGTGGGTACCATTTCTCCAGGGGCTGAGCCCAACCTCCAGCCAAGGCAGCCCAGTCTGGGTACACACAGCTGTTGCATTTGGCTCCAGCAAACGTTGTTTACGACCCAAAGTGGTTTTAAAGTTTAATTTATGAAGTGCCTGGCAGAGATGGGAGCAGTGAGTGGCAACACTCACACATCACCTGAAACCACAGCACCAAGCCTGGAGACTCCAGTGAGGATTTCCAGGCAGGCCCAACCATGCTGCACTGGGTTTGCTATTTACTCGTACAGGTCTGCAAGATAAAATTTAACCTCTCGTGTGCAGAGATGAAGTTGCCATTAATTAAACATTCCAGCAAAATACCTACCATGACTAGAGACAGCTCAGAGAAGATCTTTGCTTACCACAATGTATTTCAAGCAATCAAAGGAAATGTTCTGCTTGTAAACAAAGGAAAAGCCAAGAACACAGAAAAAAAGCTTGAGCAGCGTTTCACAGCTTGGGCAAGGCAGAATGACCAATTCTGATTAAATTTTCTCAAGACAGAACAAAAAACAGAAGCCCACAGAGATGTAATAAGATTTAGCAATTACACATAAGGCAGGTAGCAGTAGGAAAATCCTGGTATTGTTTGAGGCAAAGGCAAGAGAAACAGAGGAGACGAGAGAGGGGGGGAAAAAGAAGTATATAAAACAATGATGCCTAAACCAATAAAAAAAAGGACCCCATTTACCTCTTTCCTGTATTGAACATGAACTGAAATTAAAAAACAACAAATTAAAACTGAGGAAATGAAATTCCACAGCATAGCATGTGCATTGAGCCTCTGGGACATATTGCCACAGAGCAACGTGGGAGTAATTCAATAAAATATTGGAAGTAGATCTCCATAATAAGAACATCTGCGATTGCATGAACACAGAGTGAAAGGGAGCACACTGGAGATAACTTTCTGGTCACATTAGTTACAGGTTTGCTTATGCCTGGCTAGAGGAAAATTTATCTCCTGCACAGGCAGGTTATTCCACAGCTGGCTGCACTCAGGCTCTGGGGCTTTCCTGTGCCTGTGATAAGATGGGGTGCCTGAGTAGGTGGGCTGTGATCCCAGCCAGTTTGGCAAGCTCTGCCTCTGTGCATAGAGATCACATTTCAGTTTTCAGCAGCTTATTGTGCAGCTTCTCAAAAAGAGAAACAACACTATTCACCTTTTTCTTTTCTTTTTTTTTTTTTTAAGAGATTACCCTCTGTCACACAAAAAGAGCAGATGAAATTTCAGACAAACCTATTAAAGAAATACCTGAGGAGCAGTGAGTGACCCTGGAACGCTCTTGGTAGAAAGACAGCTATTTTGGAAAGTCCTCAGCACCTGAAAAAATGGGTTTACTGAGGAAATAAATCAGATTTTATCTGGAGGGGCTGCTACCAGAGAGCCCATGGTTAACCCTAAATACGAGGATTCTCAGGAACACCTTGCTGCACATTCTTACTCCCATGTTTCAGGGTAAGTGGGAGCCTGAGAAAGTTTAACAGTGCCCAAAATTGCAGTGGGTGCTTCAGGAGGGGACAGGTTTGGGAGAAGAGGTGAGAACACAGGAATTCACACCCACAGAACCCATGTGGGGCAGGAGCTACTGGGGCTCAGGGGACAGAAACACATCCCCCCAGTTTCCCACTGCCCACAAGGCACTCTCTGCCAGCTCCGGGTTTTGCGCATCTGTCCCAGCCTCAGCCCTGGCACATCTCAGAGCTCAAACACTGCTCACTCCCCCCGAGAGCCCCAGAAACCACAAACCAGAACCCAAACCAGGCCCAGAGCCCCCCAGGCAGCATCACCTTCGTGCCCACAAACACCCTGCGTGTCCCAGGGGTGCCCAGGCACACATCCCTGAGGGAATACCCACGAGTTGTGATATCTCACAGAGCCACAGGAGGGAAAACAGGGCAGACAGAGCCACCCTGCCCCCAGCAGCCCAGGCAGAAAAGCCTTCTCCAGCCAGCACTGCCAGCTCCACAAACCCCTCCAAAGGCTTCATCCAAGGAGGGGAGAGAAGGGAGAGAGCTGATCCCAGGCTGAGAGCCAGGTTAAGCTGGAAGGACCCTACCTGCCTCTGCCAGGACCTGCTGCTGAGCACAGGGAGCAGCTGCCATGTCTCTCTGGAGCTCCACAGGTTGAGCCAGGCTGCAGTTTCGACATTCCTTGCAACTTTTCCACCAGCACACACATGATATGTTCAAACTCGAGAGACTCCTCCCTCCTCCCTCCCTGCGCACACACGGACAGGCCCGGGAGATGGCCCTGCCTCTATCATCGCAGTTCCTATAGCAACTCCTGACCCAGCAGATGGAAACAGAGCTGTTTGCTAGGCAAATCTGCCTTCTTGGATTCCTCTGCTCTTCCCTGCTGTTGGCCCCTCCTTGCTCCAGTGCTCTCCCTGGGGGCTGCTCTGCTGGCACCTGGCCCGGACTTCGCCTGGAGGGAGGCCAAGCTTTGAATTCATTTAGTAAAAACCACAACATAAAGCAGCTCTCCTGCTCAGGAAGCAGGGCCCGTGTAGTCCCAGGGGCAGGCCAGGCACCGCAGAGCCAGCCTGCACCTTCTGCCTTGTCCTGGGGGAGGGTCCCGGCAGGAGCGTCACCACCCCTCACCTTCATCCTGTGCTGTCCGTGGGGAAGGGCCAAGAGCAGAGACAGAGCTGCTCATTTATTAGCCAGAGTCCAGCCAACAAAATTATTGTAACGCTGGGCACTTCTTAGGCATTTGGACTGATGCCTCCTAAGTGTTTCCTGGGAGAGCCCAGCCGTGCCACCAGGGCTCTCTGTGTGTCCATCACAGCAGCTCACCCCAGTGCTGGCCTCAGGTCAGGGCCCCGCAGGAGGGCAGGTCACCAATGCAGCTGGCTGAGAGCAGCACGTCACATTCAGTGCCCTTCCTCTACAAATACAGAAACTGGGGGGAAATACAGAACTCAAACCAGGCTGAGGCACTTCAGGGGAGATAATTACCAAGGGTGACAGTGGGAATGTCACGGGCAGGTGGCTCCGTGGCGACAGGACAAGCAGGACATGCTGAGCTGGGCACAGGGCCAGCAGGTTGTGACACTCCCTGAGACCACCCAAACCCACCACAGGGGCTACAAAACCACTCTTGGGCTGCACAGCCCTGCAAAGCCCTTCCACCCCCAGCACCCACTGCCACCCCTGCCCACGTGGGCTCTGCTGCCCTGACCACTGGAGAGCCCTGCAGGACACAGCAGCATGGGGCCAGGCTCACCTGGGTGACAAGGACACCTCTGAGGGCACTGGGATCCAAGCACAGCAGCACAGGGAGACCAGAGAGCAGCAGGAATGTGCTGAGCCTGCCTGCTGGGAAATGCAGGTGCCAGCCTGCCTCCTGCCAGGGAAGGGCTGCTGTGTCTCCATCACACACCTGGCAGGGGTGAGACTCCTCCCAGGGCCAGCAGAGCAGGGCTGGGACAGCACAGAGGGAGTGGCAAATGATGCCAGCATTGTACAGGACTCACAGGGACCCCACAGCAGGAGGCTGAAGGGAGGGGACAGCAGCCATGCACTCATTCCAGCTTCCAGCAGGAATCACAGCAAAGCCTCAACAGAAGCAGCAGGTATTTTGGGTATCCCAAAGGGAAAAAGGGAAGCAGACATGAAGCACACTGTGCCCACACTGGAAAATACAGCTGTGAGCTGCAAGATGCAGTCAGATTCTATCTTGTTCCCATTTTCCTCCCCACCCCATTCCCAGCCACACAAATCCACCTCTGGTCTGAGAGCAGAAAACTGTTTTATTTTTTCCCCCCCAAGGTAATTTTCCCATGCATCAGTGAGTTAATGAGCACAGAGGGATAGGACAATCCCTAAGGCTCATGGATGGTTTGGGACATGACCAGCAGTGGGAAGACATCAGATCCCTTTCTGCCTGCTCCAAAAGGATGTTGCTCATTGTGATAATGCCCTTCCAAGGCACTCTCCTCCCAAAACAAGGGTGCCTGCCCTGAGATCATAATGGTAACATGGGAACCAAGCTGGGTCCAGGCCCCTGGGGGAAACTGGGACCAAACAATTCCCTTTGCAATACACAGGGCACCTTGTGGCAGAAGGAAATACTGGACAATCCAGGAACAGGGAGTACAGGAGTGGCATCAATAAAAGCATCAAAGCAGATGCATATCACACAAACAACATCAAGGGTCTAGAAAAAGCTCCCAATTTCCCTGTGGTGCTGGGAAGAGCAATGGCTCAACTCACAAACAGATCTGAGGAGCTCCTTTCCCTGGGGAAGGACATTGCTGTGGAGGCACAAAATACTGCTGGAAAACTGCTGACCTTGCAGTCAGACTCACTTGAGCAGCTCAGCACAGAAAAAGGCTCTCTGCTGGATGCCCTCTGAGATGTAACTTGATCCCACAGTACACATCCACTAATCAATCGAGGCATAAAGCAAAGCAGAAAACAGTCTTTTTTTTTTTACTGGAACGAGCCCAAATATGCACAATAACAGATCCCACTCAGAGCTATTGCAAACTCAAGTACTTGGGAGAGTTTTGCATCTCACATCGCAGAGGGAGCATACTTCTGCAATAGCATCACTGCTTCTCAAATTGGGTATTTGAGAGACTTCCTAATGACCTCATAGCAGCACATGTGACCACTAAGTCATCTTCTCAAAGGACCAGGAATAACATCAACAGACCCTGTTTTGGTTGTGCACAGGACAGCTTTCCTCAGCACAAGCAGGTTCCTAAACAGTGAGGGAACAGGAGGGAGCAGGACCCAGCTCAGGCCAGACCTGGCATCGTGATTGTTTCTCCAACAGATTCTGTTTGGCCTTGGAAAAGATCCACCCAATTAACAGTCGAAGAGCCATTAGCACATACTAAATTCCACGTACAAATTTAGACACAAAGCTTGTTTTTATCCCAATGCAGGCCAAATTCGTTGGGTTCAAGGCATCTATATGATAATGTGAATCCCAGAAGTATTCCAAATGTGTTCCAAGAGATAAGAGGTGAACTCACAAAGCACAGAAAAATGGCTTGAAAGGGTTTCCATTTTTTTTTTCTCCCAGTACTTAAAAATAACCTGCTATGCTGAGCAGCAAAGCAGGAATTAGGAATTTGTGGTAAGCTGATCACACTGGGATGGGGAAGTTGCCTTTTGCTGACCCCAAGCCACCCCCTGTTAGGTGGCCCTGGGAGAAATAAATGAGTGAACACCTGTGATGATGCTGACCACTGGGTTGAAGGCAACTGCACAAACAGCTCAAGACAGACTGATGGCCTTGAACACCTGAGGGGATCCCTCCTCTGTAGCCAGCACAAGGCTCCTGCAGAGGAAAAGTGACAAAATCCCACTGTGGAAGTGTCAGGAGACCTGCACCAGACCTGTGACCAGAGAACTGCCCCAGTTCCCAACAGTGAGCTGGGAACACACATACCAACAATAATAAGGAACATCATGAAACAGCACCCAGGAGCTTCTTCTGCCAGGTCTCTCCTGCAGCAGCAACACAAGAGGTCGACAAATCCTCCTGTCCCTCCCCAGGGGCTCTGCTCCATGGGCCCTCCACTCCTTGCCTCTGTGTTAGGGCAGGACCTGCACCTGCCTTTTCCCAGGAAGGCTCCAGTGGGAGCAGATGATCCTGTGAGCACCAACACCTCCTGTCACACAGGACCAGGACAGCACCTGAGTGGCCTTGGGCTAAGCACAGACACAGCTGAGGAACACAGGACAGCCCCACTACAGAGGCTGGACCTGCACAGTGTTAAAGCTTTTTATTCTTTCAGTGGGAGGTGGTGAAAGCCAGCTCCTGCCTTCACCTTTCCAGGAACTTTTGATGGAACACAGAAGGCTGCTGTAAAAGTGCTCTGTTTACACCCTGCAGCCCTGTGCTGTCTGTACCCAGCGTGAGTGTGCTCACTCCCACTACCCCAAAACATCTGCTCAGCCCAGCTCTGCTGGGATCGTCCTTCCACTGCAAACAAATCCACTCCCAGCCACAAACCTGGGAGAAGAGGGAAGTGGGGCAGAGCTTGGCATGATGAGGAAGGCAAGTCTGAGATGTGTTATCTTCTGAGAAATACTGACAAGCCATCTCCATGTACCAGTGCTGACTAGAGCCCTTCTGCAGGGTAACAGAAGGCTCAGAGCTGACAAGACAGAGCATGTGGTGACATTACAGACACCTGATGTGGGACACACCCTTCCCAAGGGGAGTAAAACAAGGGCTGCAAGGGGAGTATTTACCTTCCACCACATTATCCCCACTCCGTGCTAAGAAAACTTCCTGCTCTGAAAGGAGATGATCAGAGTCCTCAAGACGGCAAAGTACCAGAGCAGAACTTCTCCTTTGCCTCTCAGTCACTTCCCAAATCACCAGGACAACCTCTGGTCCAGCCATGGGACAGATACATCCTCATGTCCCCTGCTGACAGAACTCTGCAGCCATGCCAAGCTCCTTGTTTCTGGGCACACAGGCAGCTGCTCAGCAAAGCCCTGTCCTGCTGGGACATGGGGGCAGAAGCCTCAGCTCCCCCTCACCACCACAGCTCCCTCTCTCAGGAATCAGAACGGCTGGGGAGGTGGCAATGGAGGAGCAACGACTCTTCCCCAGCTCCAAAAATCCCTCTCAGAGCTTTAATATTACCAGGAAAGATCCAAACAGGAGCAGCCTCCCTCTTGCCCTGTGTTTAAACAGGGTCCCATCATGGGCTGCCCCAAAGGTGGTGATGAGGGTGAAGTGTGGTGAGCCCAGGTCAGAACCAGGGCAGTGAGCTCAGCTCAGCTGCAGTGACAAAGGCCCAGAGAACACGTCACCCACGAGGCCTGAGCTGCTGGCACAGGGCAGTGCTCAGTGAGGACTCACTTGTAAACACCCCCCTGGCCATCCTTGCTGACACAGCCACCAGAAAGGGGTAGAGAAATCCATTATCTGCAAACAGACATCCCTCCCTGTCCCTGGACACGAGGACCAGCCCAAACAGGACATCTCCAGCCTCTCTCTTGTCTGCACGTTGAGCCAAAAACCCTCTGGTGTGCTGATGCAGATGAGGATCACTGCCACGTTCAGGAAAGGCTCAGTAGCTCCCACGAGCCAGAAAACCTCTGCTCTGGGGTTTTGACCCCTAATCCCTGGAAGGAGTTGGTATATTCAGCAGGCACAAGGCCTCTTTCAAAGCTGGCCTTGCTTCTTGAAGCACTAGGTAGTATCTAACATCCTGAGCAATACCCTTCACGTGTTCCTCCCCACCAGGGCAGCAGGCAGCTCTTTGTGCCCATTATCCCTGCTGGCAGTTTGGAGCCAGGAGATGGTGTGAGGAGTTCTGGCAAACAGAGCTACACAGGTCCTGGGACTGCTGGGGACAAAGTCCTGCTGTCTCCCACAGTGATACTTCCCCACGTCTGTTCCTCCCTCCCAGAAGTTTCCCAGATAAATCTATGCTGGCATATCACATCTCCAAACCAAAATTGGTGAGGATACCAATGTCTGAGTGGTGATTCCACATCCAGCTCAGAGAAAAGCTAACCAGCATCCTTCACCAGGAATTTTATTGCAGGCACATCGAAAACAACAGCAGAAGAACCAAAGCAAACTATAAGCACTGGCTGTAAGCTTCATCAAGGAGGGAAAGGAGAGATCCAGCACCAGCACCAGCCATGGGATTGTCCCAGCAAGCGACACCAACCCAAGTGAACCATGGAACGGGCAGAGCTCAGCCTGTGGCAGCAGTGCCACTACAGCTCCTCCCTCTACAGCACACAAAGACAGACCTCTGCAAAAATAAGTGGTGCGTGGAAAAACTGGTGGTAACAAAAAGGCTGTGAGCCAATGCCAGCCTGTAGCTGACAGCCCTGAAGCCCTTTACAGCTGCTGCTCCAGGACCCTCTGGCCATACAACCCCAAACCTGACCTGTGCCCTTTGGACCGGAGCGAGCACATGGAGAGCAGCTGAGAGCAGTGATCCCCACATTTCTGTGATTCCTCACCAAGGACCCTCCTTCTTCAAATAACCAGAGCATGCAGAAGCCCATGCTCCCAGCCCTTTTGGCTGCCCTTTCTGGCATGGAAACAAAAGGCAGGAGCAGCTCAGATGTGCAAGATACCAAAGGGCCCCTCTGTAAGTGAGAATGCGTAACCCACCCAAGGACACTGCTGCTCACTCCACACCACCAGATCCATCCCACACAAGGACTGGTTTGCACTCTAACAGGAACACAACACAAATCACCAGAGCAGAAGGCAGTGCCAAGATCAGGAGCTCTCCTTTTCAGTGCCCATGCAGCATTCACGTAATTCCTGAATCTCCCTGTTGCACGAGGGAATGCACAGTCCGGGGATCCAGAGCTGAGTCTAGCAAAGAGGCCTTGGCTAGGGAAGCTTCCACCTCCTCAGCAGCTCTTTCCATCTCAGCCATTTCCCTTCCAAGCAAGGCTTCCTGGCCGGAGCAAGCACGAGGGTGTTGCAATCCTCAGTTCTGTCTGAAGAAATCCAGCCCAGCCCAGACACAGCAGCAGACCTCTGGTCTGGCCTGACTCCGTGCCATCCCTGGACACCCACTGTGTCCAGAAGCTCGTGGCATGTCAGAAGGCAAGTTTTCTCCTCAGATGCAGAGAGCTGTTCTGCTCCCTTTAACACGCAGGACTGTGATGGGTAACTCAGATGTGCACACACATCTCGTGACCTGGGAGTTTTTCTGAAATAAATGCAGCAGACTCTGGGGAAAACCCTCTTTCCCCCATGGCAAGGGGCTGAGGAGGGTGGATAAAAGGCAACTGTGTGTCTTGTGAATGTGTGGCCTTGTTCTGGGCAGCATCAATCCCACACTCAGCCTTGGGATGCTCAGGGGTGCTCATCCTGACAAACACCACGGCTAATCCCCATGAGAAAACACCCATGAGGTCATTGCAGCAACAGGACATGTCCTACAGGCACTGTTTCACCTGCAGTTCCCCATGCAAACACAGGAAAACCACCTAACAGGATCCCTGCCTTTTCCTGCAGAAACAGCACGAGGGTCTGCTCATGTTTCCCATGTTAGCACGGAAAAGACAGAAGGATTTGGATCCATTACACATTACATTAACCCTACTGGGACATTTCCCACGGCTCACTTAAATGTTTTCAGACCTGCAGGATGAGGTCATTCCAACCTAAATGCATAACCCACTCTCCAAGGTGGCTCACTAGGTACAACTCTCAAGCAAAAGCAAACAAAAGCTGATCTGGTGTGATACCCTGCTCCATCCCCGACGTGTTCAAGACTTGGCCAGACAAAGCCATGGCTGAGGTGATCACTCACATGCTGGAGACAGTCCCACTTCAAGCAGGAGGTCAGGCCAGAGACCTCCAGATATCCTTTCAACCGGTGCTTCCAGCATTCTGTGGCAAGCAAACGAGAAGAGGCAGAGTAATTACTGCCAACAAGAAAGGCTTGCATTGAGTTTCTCTGGAGAGATCCTTCTAGATAATATTAAAAGCTTGGTTAGCAGAGATGTCGGCATTGACACAATGAGGGCTAATTCTGTACTGGCAGGAGCACTGGAGTGCCAGGATCTGAGCCTTGATGTATTGCACAGGTCTCAAACAGGGTCAGCACTCTGCGTCACACTGTCCCTGCACAAATCAACACCTGCCAGAAGAGAGTCCTTTTGGGCAATTTAGCTTCAGCCATGCATTCAAATACAATAGCTTGCAATAATCCAAGAATACAGGTTAAAAGCCAGACAGCCAATAGCTCTCAAGACATTAGAAGCAACTAGAAAATTCATTTCCCACTATAAGTCTTTACTCTAGGGAGGTCTCAGCAGTACTGCTGCTATTTGGTGTCTTTCCAGTGCTGGGAGAAAGCCAAAAAATGCCGTAGCAGAGGCTGAACCACACTAATCACTGGTGGGTTCAGTCCCTGGGAAGAAGGCAGAGTGACTACATGAGGTGCAGTCTGGAGGGTGATGAGGAAGCAGCTGCTGGCTCTGAGATGAAAGAGGGTTGCTGGTCACCAGAGGAACTGCCTTCAGTGCTGTTCCTTCCAGATGTCCACCCATGGTATCCACACATGGCACCAGCCAGCAAAGCTCATTTTCTCAGAGTAAAGCCCTGTGCAGGCTGCCCCAAAACGTAAAAGAAAATATAAGATTGCTGCTGGCCAAGTATGCAGACAGAAGGCGTCAAACCGATGGAAAGAGGAAGGACACTTGGTGAGGTTATTAGAATAATATCCATCACAATCCAGAGAAATGCAAAACACATGCACTTAAAAACAAAAAGTCCACAGGATGCATTCACAGCCTTGGGACCCTCATTGAGGGAAAAGTGAGGGAGCTCTGCTGGTCTGGTTGTTCCCTTCAGCAGCTGCTCCACAGCCCAAACAACAACAGGGCATGGGAGGCACAGTCCCAGCATCCCCAGCTCAGCTCCACTACAAGTGCAGAAATGAAAGATAAACATTCCTGGAAGATCACATTACCCAGCATGAAGATATGACAGCTTGTCAGGAGCAGCAGAGACAGGCTGAGCTCAGTGAAAAGCACTCATTATAGGCTGACATCTTCCTGCTGGAGAATACTGATACTCCAGCTATTTCTGCTACAGTATTTATTTTTTTTTTCCTTCTGACAGGCAGAAACAAACAAGCACAAGTGAAATAACATAACAGTAATTGAGATGGACAACAAAACTCGACACTTGGCTGGTTTAGCTCTTCATGAGAGAGTAACACAAATGACTGACACCACAACAAAACGATAAATGCAACAAAAACATGCCCAGACTCTCATTCTTCAAGGAAAAAGAAGAGCTGCAAAGGCAGCGTGTGCCCTGCAGGCTCCATCTCTGTATTTGCTTGCTCTTGAGCAGCTCTTCCTTGCTGATGGGTGGGACGTTTTAACACCTTAAATGCTATTCCCAGAGAAACTGAACTAACTCCTCATTTTCGCAGCACAAATTCATCTGGTTGGAAGAAAACACTCCGCCCTATTCCTCTGGCCTCCAAACTGCAGCTGGCAGCCTCAGGACACAGGACAGTTCTGAGGAAGAAACACAACTGTTGACTCTGTTTGTCTGTCCCGCCTCTCTCCCCCAGGGCACTCAGGAGCTGATCATCTCCGTGCCTGCTCCTGACAGGAGCTGACTTGTTTCAGGTTCATTATGCACCAGAGTTCTGCACTGCAGAGCTCTGCAGACAGATTTGGGCACAGCACCCAAGCATCAAGAAAGAAAAGTCAGATCAGGTCAGGAGAGCATCATCCATGCTGGGAGCACTTCCAAGCAAACACCCAAAGCTGCTGCATTAGGAGCAGACAGGCCCCAAATCCAAATTTTGGAATGACTCCACCCAGTTTAATTCCTTGGTCATGCATTCTGCAAGCATTAGCTCTGAGTGGGCTGGGGTTTCAACAGCTCCACACTCAAAACTTCATGGACAAAACAAAGTTTAGGCAGCACTTTTCAGAGCACAGATCATCACCTCTCACATGTACCCTGCCAGGTCTGGGATGACCATCAGGTGGACAGACCCAGCAGGATCCCAGCCAGGAGCAGAGTGAAGGGTGAAATGGTTGAGCTGCTACAAAAAATACACAACCTCCCTGCCATCCATCAGAGCAACAAGTGTTCCACCAGTCCTTTCCATCAAAAAAAGGGATTTTTAGCCAGTAAGGGCATGGAACCAAGGCAACTTATTTTCACAACTACTTTACCTAAAGAATAAAATAATATGACATAAAAAGCAGATATTTAGTGGATGTAGTACTTGCATTAGCACGCACTCTCAAGGAAGCCAAATGAAGTTTGACAACCTGCATACAGGAGTTTTCCACCCTCATGTGCTTGACTTTCCACCTGTGTAAAATACCTGTGTGAAATTGAATTAAACCTTGGAAGAAGCTTCTGATAAACTCCCATGGAACAGACATACTCAGGTGACAGGAAAAAAAAAATACCACCAAGCCTGGGCTGATCTTTAAATTTTACCTTCAATGATTTGTTTCAAAAAGACAGCTCAGAGGAGTGACCCAGAGGAGACTACAGGCAGAACGTGGCTGTGGAGTAGGAGGTTTTAACACATCCTGCCTTATGCATTCCTGTCTTCAAGTTGCATAAAACGTTGATAGATTTAAAGTTTGAGCTTTGAAACTTTCCCCTCCCAGTCTGACTCCATTGTTAATTTTTTTTAAAGAGAGATTGGTATCAAGTGGCTCTTTGGCTCCTATTTCCATAGTCAATAAAAACTCCACCCACCCCCAATCCATTTTTGCATAATTAATGCCATCTTGATTGGCAAGAAGTGATTTTAGGCACAAAGAGGCTCTGGCATCAGAGAGGTGCCTTCCTACCTTGCCTGTGAGAACAGGTTGTACTTTAAAGCTACTGGCAACAAAAGTCCCCTGTGCTGGGAACACCACCCAACATCACCTCAGAACAGCTTTGCCTAATTTTCAACCCTCTCAAATGATGGCTGTGATTATTTTGGAAGAGTAACCCAGTTGCCATCAGGAGAAATGGAAACCAGCATCCCTTTTGAGAGCGAGACCAGAGATTGCTGGGATCCTCTGCAGCAGAACATTACCATCGAGCCTTCCCTGTGCAGAATGTTCTCATGCATTAACAGAATAAAAAACACCATCAATTCTACATAAATTCCTTTGCTGAAGCCAACAGAAAAAAGTCTGTGGAATTAAGGCAGATGAGAGCCTTCCCTTGCTTGGGCTTCTCCCAACCCCACACACACTAAAGAGAGAAACAGAGCTCGGGAAAGATGAAATACTTCCTTGCCATCATCTCCCATGGCTGTCCAAGCAGCAGGCCCCAGGCTTCAGAGCATCTCTGGGTATTCTGAGTGCCCAAAAAGTTCCTGCTGGAGCACAAAGCCACCCTGAGCTTGGCCCTGTCAGGGTCTCAGGGGTTCTGAGTGTGCCATGGGGACACCGGGCATGTGACTCGCGTGTTAAAACTTCCTGGCTCACCAGCCCAAGCTCAGATTCTTTCCCTGCAAAACACACTGCATGATCTCATCTGCAAGCAATCAGCCTGAGAAATCAGCTTGTTAAAGGAAGCTTCTAGGAAAGGAGAGATGTCTCTGGAGGATTTGGGGGCCTATATGATTTTAACCACTTTGTTAAACCCCAGCTGCTCTTCTCCCCATTGGGGTCACACAACCAAGAAATCATTTCTCCTCCCACACAACTCCAGACAGGACATTTTGCCAACACCTGACTGCAGCATCCTCTTTGCATTCTCCACAGCCTGAAAACACTCACATTTTCAAGCAAAACTCATCTCAAGCAGGCGCTGAAAGAGTGCAAGGACAAACTCTGAGCTGCAAGCTGAGCAGCATCCAGAAAAGCAATTCATTACACATGCAACAGTGATCATCTCAATGTGCAAACCAGAATATTCTCTGGATTTCTGGACATGTATTTCAGCATTTCCTCACAATTCTCACGTGGACCCAAGAGGTGCACCAGAAGACAGGAATAACCAGTACAGTGGAGTAAGGGAATAAGCAATAAACTCCCTGGAATGCTAGCTTTGTCCTGAGATTGCTCAAAGTGACGTGACAGAATTTTACCTGAGTTTCTGGAGAAGCTGCAGGAGCATCCAGGAGCCCTATGCTGCAACACCCCCAGATGGCAACACCTTTTACCCCCCAGTGAAAACCCTGGGGAAGCAGCACTGCAGAGTGCAGGACAAAGTGCAGCATTCCAGATTTCTCTCCCAGTTTGGCTGTCCAGGGTGAGCAGAACGAGCTGCAGGAGTGCTGTGCTCACACCCTTGGTCACATTTGCATCCCCCAAGGCAATAGACCAGAAGCAGGACCACCACTGCTCTTGCACTCAGCAGGGAGGGAGGGAAGATCAGAGCAGCATCCTGCCTTCTTCACTTCCTTCCATGCTGTCACACCCTGCCTCAGCTGCTCCCAGCAGCATCTCCCGGGCAACCCTTTCCCAGCTGCCCCTCGCTGGTCATTCAAGTGCTTTGAAAGGCTTCCCTTAAAATTCTTGCATAGAAATCACTGTTTTATGTTCAGCACAGAACATGGGAGGGAGGGGGGGGGAAAAAAAAAGCCAGCCTGTCTCTAACAAAGGAGATCTGAAGGACTGAGCCCCTGGCTCTTCCCAGCTGTGGATTATTCCAAGTGAAGTGATTTTTCACCACTTCCAGCACCTATTTTCAGTTCAGCTTGCAGAAGTAAGTGTTCTGAAACAAACAGAAGGCAACAAAGATCAGTCAACACACATTTATTATCTTAAGAGCTGAGGAAAATGTTAATCACACTGGATTCTCCCTCAATTTGTACCTTTTTTTATAAAAGCTGCTTTACAGAAGTAACTTTTTTACAAAAGTTATTTCACTTAAGGATTAGGAATGCCTCCACCCGTAGTTGTTGAAGCCACTGTGCAAATCAGGATGAGAGACTTTGCCCTGGACAATGAAGGATCACAGTCCTGGTGCAACTTTTTTGGACAATGGTGGCACCTTCTATCTCCAAATGACACTGCGAAATTCACAGCAATTTGAAATAATTGCCCTGGAAAAGCTTTATGCTTGCTGTGTCTTTAAGAAACACATAGCTCTGCCTGCAAACATTCAGGCTAAACAAAATGTTATGAGGGGGAAAAAAAAAAGTCTCCTTCAAGCTTTTTACTCCCCAGCCAAATTCCTAATTTTGCCAGACTAAGAGCAGACACCCCTCTCAACCCACCCCCAAACTGATGTCCACTACTAAAATCAAGGTGCAGGACAACTGCCCCCAAATTCCTGGAAAACCACAGCTCAGGAAATTCAAAGTATAAAGGGAGGGGGGGAATGCTGAAGGGCTCAGCTGCTGGCTCCTCTGGTGCAGCTTCTCAACCAAATCATGAAAGAAGAAGAAAAAGGAGACTTTCCAGCTCAAGTTCCAAGTCGTTTTTAAAAATCAGTTTATAACCACTAAAATAAACACAGTAAGAACAACTGTGCAGTAACTGGGAACCTGCAAAAAACAGCTGCAGTTTAAGAGCAGTTCAGGCAATATCTGGCAAACACCAGCAGATCCAACAGCCCGGGAGGATGGCAGCATCTTGGGGAATAAAACAGTGAATTTCACCCACAAATTCATCAAGAAACTGCCTGAAGTTCACCCACGCTGGGCAGAAGCAGCTATTCTGTGTTGTTTACTGCTACAGTGAATGTTTGCTTCCTGCTGAACAGCCTTTCTCCCGAATTCCAACCTCCTCCTGGATGCCCAGGCTTCTCCCACGCCCCCACCTGCCCCAGTCCAGCCAAGATCTTCCCAAAGCACCTGACACCTGGGTGGGCACACTGCTCCCCTCTCTGTGTCACCCAAAAACCATCTGCGGGTCCCTCCAGGGCACAGACCCCCAGTGCACCCCCAGGAAACTGCCACCCTGAAGGGAAGGAAGGGCAGGAAACGTGCAACAAGCAGACTGCTCCAAAACACCAATGAAATACCAAACATGGGTATTTCAGCTGCTCTAAGTCACTTCAGGACATCTCCAGAACAACACCAGCCACAGCAGATGGTGCAGAGTGACAGTACCTCTGAAGCAAAGCCACTCATGGCCCTACTGCCATCTCACCTTTGGGCTCCAGACAACAGAACTCCCCAGGATTTGGACATTTAACGTTCTTTAGAACTGAAGATCCAATTCTCCACTCGGTGTTATCCGAGGAGCTACCCCAAGCCACATGCTTTGAACATCCTCCTTCGCTGCAAAGCTGACAGTTTTCAATTACAGCCACTTGGAGTTGTTCTTGGCTCTCCATCCCTCACCACAGACCTGTGCTCTGCATGGCCCGGCTTCTCAGCGTGCACACAGAGCAAATTCAGAAAAGATGCGACAAATAAAAGCCTTCCTGGGCACTGACTGGAATTGGAGAGACAAAAACTCCTAGGAAAGGCAAGGAGACAGCTCTGGGGGAGGAGGAGCTGACCTGGGCCATTTCCAGGGGAGGAAAAGAACAGGGAGGCTCAGGGTCTAGCTCTTGGAAGTTTTAAAGTTTTTAAGTTAAGTGGGACAAGGGGTGAAGCTTCGAAACTAGAAGAGGGGAGATGTAGATTACAGATGAGGAAAGCAGTGTTTTTGAAATGAGGGTGGGGAGGCCCTGGCACAGGGTGCCCGGAGAAGCTGTGGCTGCCCCACCCCTGGAACTGTCCAAGACCAGGCTGGATGGGGCTTGGAGCAACCTGGGAGAGTTGAAGATATTCCTACTCACTGCAGGAGGGTTGGACTAGAAGAGCTTCAAAATATCCCATCCAACTCAAACAGTTCAGTGATTCTAAGATGCTGCAAATCTCAGACTGCAGCCTGCAACCATCAGGACAGAGATCATTTGCTCCCAGCAAAGGAAAGCTCACAACACCTGATACCTGCCCAGGGGACAAGCACACACCTGGATAATAGATTTAAGGCTTCTTAAAATACAATTACTTTCCTAATTATACACTAGAGGCCAGAACCCACAGGCTGAGCAAGCCACGAGCAGCACAGCAGCTAATTCACAGAGAGCTCCTCTTGATTTCCACAGCCCACATTACCCAGACATCAGACTGAATGGACATCGGAGCCTTTCTAATTTTATAGTCCACAGAGACAAGGCAGGAACGGCTGATGGAAGAGCAGCAAGGCCTCTCTGCCCACACACACCACTGCCGCTGGCTCCACAACTGCAGAACTGCTTCTACTTTTTTTTTTAAGATTCTTTTTTTTTCTTTTTTAATGGAGTCGGCTGAAGAGAAAATGAAGAGCTCGGCATTTTAAACCAAAGCATTTCAAAATGCTCGTTTATCTTTCAGCTTCAAAAGAAGGGAAATAAAGTGAAACAAAATCTCAGTCATACCCTCATAAGTTTTTCCTCTCTGCCTCCAACAAAGCAAAATGCCCTGAGCTCCACTTGATCATTTTTTCTTTTCTTTGCCCTTTGGCTTACAACATTTCAATTAGAGAAACTGACACAAAACAGTCCCGGATATTTTATCTTTTCCCCATCCTACCTCTCCATTAAAGAGCATTTAGAAGGCAGAGCAGCCAAAGGAACACCATCCAACAAAAAAAAAAAAAAAAAAATGGGGAAGCACACCAATGAACAAGCAATGGCATAAACCAACAAAGGCTACAATTAAAGTTTAAAAGCCAAGGATTTTCCCACAGAGGTCTGCTTAAGGGGGACAAAATGGAAAGCTCTTTTTTTTCACAAGGAGAAAAACCCNGCTCTTAAAGCGGCCGCGCCGGGCCGGGGCCGCCGGGAGGCGTCGCTACGGCAACAGCGGGGACAGCGGGGCGGGAGCCGGGATGGTTGGGCACCCGTGTCCCGTGTGCATCGGAGTCCTTGCATGTCCCCTCAGCGCCGGGATGGGCACCCGTGTGTGCTCTGGGCAGCCGTGAGTCCTGTGCATCAGAGTCCTTTCATGTCTTCCCTGTGCTCCAGGGCTGTGCACCCGTGTCCCTTGTGCATCGGAGTGCCTTCATGTCCCCTGTGCTCCAGGGCTGTGCACCCGTGTCCCTTGTGCATCGGAGTGCCTTCATGTCCCCT
>VZTZ01002141.1:63209-83808 GCA_013400955.1 Drymodes brunneopygia
TCGCCCAGCCCCAGCAGCCGCTGCCGGGGCAGCAGAACCGGCCCGGGCGCGGCTCCGGCTGCGGGAACCGAACCCACCCTCGGCAAGGGCCGGAGCGGGGCAGGGGGACCCGCGGAGCCGAGCCCCGGAGGAACCCCCGGGCGGGCGCGGGGCCGCTGCCGGCGGGGCGGAGAGGCCGAACAAAGCCCCGGCACTCGCTTGGCTTCGCGGGGCTCCCGGGCACGTCCCTGCCCCGAGCCCCGCGCGGTCCCCACAGCGCTNCTCAGCGCCGGGATGGGCACCCGTGTGTGCTCTGGGCAGCCGTGAGTCCTGTGCATCAGAGTCCTTTCATGTCTTCCCTGTGCTCCAGGGCTGTGCACCCGTGTCCCTTGTGCATCGGAGTGCCTTCATGTCCCCTGTGCTCCAGGGCTGTGCACCCGTGTCCCTTGTGCATCGGAGTGCCTTCATGTCCCCTCAGCGCCGCGATGGGCACCCGTGTGTGCCCTGGGCATCTGAGTCCTTTCGTATCCCCTGAGTGCCAGGACTGTGAACTGCCAGCACTGCCACCCATGTGCCCTGTGCATCAGAGTCCTTTCAGGTCCCCCGAGCTCCAGGGCAGCCCATCCGTGTCCCTTGTGCATCACAGTCCCTCCACGTCCCCTGTGCGCCCATGCCCTCGTGCACCCTGCGGGATTATTGTCTCCCCGTGTGCCTGACGGCTCCTCCGTGTCCCCCTGTGCCTTGGGGCTGAACCATTTCCCCCATGTGACCCACGGTCCCTCCATGTGAGCTGGGTGATGCGCTTTAGTGATCACGGGATTATGGTGGTATTGCTGGGTGGACATTTGGATGGGATGAGCTTGAAGCTCTTTTCCAACTTTGATGATTCTATCTCCCTGTGCCTCAGCGATGCTCAAGGAGCCATGCCCCCATATGCCTTGGGGCTGAAACATGTCCCTGTGTTCCCATGTACCTGACAGCCCTCCATGTCCCCTGCATCCCTCCATGTCCCCGTGTTTCTGAGGGCCCTGCTGTGCCCCAGGTGCCTCTGGACTCAGCCATGCCCCCCATGTGCTTCACTTTTTGAAAATACTGTTTAAGAGCAGGTAACACTGAAGGACATTGCTTTGCTCCAGGAAGCAGAAACACTGGGTGTTCAGGTAATCCCGTGGTCATAACAACTGAACTTTCTGTCTCCCATAAAGAATTTTAACTCCTTTTTTGATATGTAAGTACACACAAACCAGTTTTCAATATCATGGCTTTTAGCTCTGCCAAGTGGCTCTGTGTTGCTACAAGGTAAAGAGAGGCACGGGCCCTGCAGTATCTTCACTAGATTGCTCATCGATTTATGGCATCCTTATCATTTCCCCAGCTTCTGTCTCCTTTATAGGTCTTATTTACAGCAGCATTTTCAGCCTCCCCTTTCTCAGACAGCCAGTTGTGCAATGGACTAGAGCAGCATGCAATATCTAGGTGAGGCAAAGCAACAAAAAACCACTTTAATATGTTCTCCATTATGCTCCTGAGACATCGCCAGTCCGACAGAGAGCGAGCCAGGGGGTGAATGACACGCCTGAAGAAAGCAGCCGTGTTTACAATTCCCATGGCACGCCCCCGCAGGGTGCAGCGCTGGTGCCCTTGTGTCGCAGGAGGGGGAGCGGGGCCGGCTCCTGCCTCTGATGGAGAGTCAAAAAGCTGCCACAGAGCTTCCTCTGCTGCTGAGGATGTGAAAAATCTTCTTACAACCTCCTGTGAAAAAGTACTGAGCAGCTCCAGGTCTGGTCTGGATGGGCATGGGGGCAGTCAAGGGTTCATGCTGTAGGATTAGGGAAATATGGATTCCCTTTAGGAGCATCTTTGGAGTGCTGCAGGGAATCACACAATCATTAAGGGTGGAAAAGCCCTCTGAGATCAACCATTAACTCAGCATCACTGTGTTCACCACTCAGCTATGTCCCCAAGTGCCACACCTACACATTTTTTGGAACAGGGATGGTGACATCAGCTCTGGGCAGCCTGTTCAAACCCCTGACCATTTTTTCAGAGAAGGAGAAATTTTTGCTGATACCCAATCTAAGCTGATATTAGGATCTCCCAGCATCTTTAGTGCTAAGTTAGGCCCCTCCTGAGGACACTGCTGGGTCACAAATGTGATCACATGTAATGACAATCTCCCAGAATAGCCCCTGGCCTGGCTTTGGGGTATTGCATCCCTCACAGTCCCCAGGGACAGTTCCAGGTAGGGAACATGGTGGGAGTGTCCCAGGAGCTGCCCCCAGTGCTCACCTGGATGCTTAAAGGCCAAGGGATTTTACCAGCAGGAACATGTGCCAAGGTCTCTGTGCCCAGGGGCAGGGCTGGGGGACACTGGGGCAGCAGGACAGGGGGACTGAGATGGCCTGAGGAGACTTGGGTGACAAAAGAGGCTGGAGGAAGGGGTGGTGTGAGGAGAGAAGGGGCTGTGGCATGGACTGGGAAGGCTCTGGAGCACAGAACTGGGAGCTCGGGGAGAGGAAGGAGTGAGACAAACTCTGGGACAGTGTGGGAGTGGAGGCCACTGGGGTACAAGGGGCTTCCCCCAGGGAGGAGGCACAGGAGCCACCAGACTTCATGCAATAGACTGAGGGTAAAGATCCCTCTTTTAGTGAGCTCATCCAGGTCTGAAATGGATTTTTGGATGTTGCATTCAGCTCTCAGTGTCAGGCAGCTGGTGAAGGCAGCCTGTGCTTTACCTCAGCTCGCCATCCCACGCTGTATGAACAATCAAACCTCCCCCTGTAGGGCTCAGGGAGGGGGGATGCTCTGTTTGATCCATCTGGGTCTGTTCTGCTGGGTTATGCCCCAGCACTCTCATTTATTTTGACAGGTTCTGGTTTCCTCCCGGCAGCATCCTCAGCAGTGCCCTGTACCTGCAGCACTGCGGTTTCAGATTCGGTGTCTGGAGCCCTGCTGGCCACCACTGCCTGGTGTCCTGCTCAGCTCCTGTCTCTGCTGCCCTCTCGTGATGCCTCTGCATGTGCTGGCCTTGGGGGAAGGCCTTGCTTCCCCCACCGACTCTGAGAGATGTCAACACCAACACCACTGGTAAAAGTTCTTTCTATTCCCAACAACATTTATAATTCCTGAATTTTACAAAACTTCACAATCAGTTCTTCCTTGTGTTTGTGTGTCCTCCCCTGCTTACTTCTCTGAAGGACTCATCCTGGATCATCACTCACACAAGTTTTGTTCCAGCTGCTCCTTAATCCAGGCAGTTCCTTGGCTGCATGTGGGTTGCTATTTTTTTTTTCAAATAGAAATTAAGCAGCTAAACTCTCATACTGATTCAACTTTTTCAGCTCCTTTTTTTCTTTTTTTTTTTTTTGAGGCAAATAGGTGTCTGTGTTCACTGTGGGCTGCAGCAGCTCCCTGTTCTCTGTCTTGGCCTGCAGTGCTGCACTTGGCTTTTCCACCCCTCCTCTGCAATCACTGCATTTGCCCCCCAGCTTCCTCCCATCCCTGGGTCACACCTGCCTGCTGTGGGTCATTACAAAACCTCAGAGTTCTGGTTTTATCCAGACCTGAGGAAATGACTGGTGTTCCCAAGAAAACACCTTCTTTCTGCAACACTGCTCAGTGAACAGCTGAGTGAGGCTCACCAGCTCTGCCATCACGTGGCATGGAATTAATTGGAATTAAGTCCCAGGCAGGTGTAAGAGATTGGCCAAAGAGGTGATGAAGTCTCCATGCTTGGAGATTTTAAACGTTGGGCTGGACACAGCCCTGAGCAACCTGTGAGAAATTTTAAGTTGTTCTGGTTGGACTGGAGACCTGGAGGACAGAGCTTGGGCTGCACAGACAGAACGTGGTGTTTGGGGGCTGAACTTCCTGGGGAAGCCCTGACACATGAGAGACATGAGTCTGGAGCGTGGGCATGGCTTGGAGAAGGGGTTTCAGGTGCCTTTCCCCAGGCAGGCTCTTCCCTGGAGACTGGGTTGGGAAAATCCCAGAAGCCTTACTCAGAATTTCCTCAGGATGCCTAAATTAGGGCAGTTGAATCCCAGCCTCAGGGGCTGTCTGATAAAACAGCCCAGGGAACTCAGTAAGCTGGAAATACCATCCACTGGAAATCCTGCACTCTGCATTTCCTGCAAGGAGCCATGAGTGGCTCTTGGCAAAGAGCCCCAAGGAGCAGAAGCAGCTCCTGAGCCCCATTTCTTCACTCCTGGCTCGTTTCTGGAGGCAGCTGCCCCAGCCCGAGCTGCCCTTCCTGTGCAGCCCCCAAACATCACCACTCTCTCCAAAACACCCACACCTGCACTGCCCTGGAGCTGGGGCAATCCCATGTTTTGTGCACAGAACCACCCAGAAACCCCTGCTCAATACAGAAATGCTGGAACCGTGAGAGAAGGGAGCACTGGTGATTTATAGTTCAACCACCCCTTGATCAACCCTTTTTTCCCAGCATGTCCCATAGTTTTAGGGCTCTCCCAGGATTCTCCCAAGAAGATATCCCAGTGTTGGGGTCATCTGGTGTCCCATCTCCCCAGCTAGAGCCGTAGCATCTGCCCCAGGTTGATGGACCTCACCCAGTGCTCACCACCAGCCCATGTCGATGCCCAGGTCATGCCGTGCCTCCCACCCCACTGTCTCTGCTGCTTGCACACTTTTATTTCCCCAGCATGGCCAGCAAATCTTAATTTTAAAATCTAACTTGTAAAACACGCTGTGAAAGTCTGATTTCAGCAGTTTATTCTTGCAGTGTTACTGAGGGAGAGCAGCGCTCAGAGCTCTGGTTACTCTGAGAGCTGATGAGGAGTGCTTTTAACTCCTGAGAACTGACCCTAAATTCCAACACGCGAATACAGGCACTGAAACAAGTCATGCAACAGTGACAGGTGGGTCAGCTCAGCACAAACCCGGCCCGGGAGGGTAATTCTAATTCCTGCTGCCTTTTATTGCAGCTCTTGGAAACCACAGTCTGCAATCACAGTCACAAATCAGCAGCAAAAACTGCCCAGCTCTTGCTGCTGGGCTGTCACCAACGCCTCTTTGTGGCCCGGTGTCACCATCCGGAGTGCCGGTGTCCCCTGGGAGGGGTGCAGGAGCCCTCAGCCGATGTGCAGGGACAGGAGCAGGGACAGGGCAGCTCCTCGGCAGCTCAGAGCTGTGCCCGGGAGGAGCCGGCCCAGCAGCGCCTGCAGAAGGCGTGGGGATGGCTCTGGGCTTGTCGTGGCACATCAGCCGTGCCGTGCCCGAGAGCCTGGTGCCCCGGAGCTGCGGAGGAAACGATTCCTGCAGTAACTGAGAGTTCTCTGGAGCGGTTCCGTGCGAGCCCCGCAGCTCCCGGGGATGCTGCTGCGGCACAGAGCATCCTCTCACCCCGGCTCTGCCCCCCAGCCGGTGCCTCCTGCTCGGGAGCCTCAATTAACACCTGGATGAGGATGATGCCAGCACAGAAGAACAGCCACCGCTTGACTGGATCTTTCTCTTGACGTGGCAAATATTTTCTCACGTGGGCTGGGTACAGCACCTTCCTGGCTTTCCTGCTCCGCTTTGCCGAGAGGTCTGAAGGTCTCCTGACAGCTTGGGCAGCAAACATAGGCATGGACAAGTTTTCTGGATTGTTTTTCAGCAGATCTGAGCTGGAGAAAATGTTTTCTCTGGTGTAAGACAGCATGTCCTTAGCAGTCTGCAGGCGTAGCTCTGAAAGCTGGGAGGACTCTATGGAAATACCTCAAAGATGATTTTAATGCAAAAAGCAGACTGTTGAAATAATATTAAGAAATATTAATAATAGCACCAGAGTTTTTATTCATTCTCATTAAAGTAAAAAATGCAGAGCCCCAGAGCTGAACTCTCGGAGTGATTTATGCGTCTTTCTGGGAAGCTCCTCTTTGATTTCTCCCCCTGCTCCTACCTGTGCTATAAATACTTACTTTGATGAGTGAAGTGATGATGGGAGGAGCTCAGCCGGCTCAGAAATCACTCTGGAATGTCTGTACCCTGGCAGCCTCTATCTGCCCAGCATCTGCCCAGGGGCACTCGCTGCTAACAGCAGTGCAAGGGCTCCTCCAAGTTTTCTCCTCCCCAGTCCTGTTCTCCTTTATTACCATTGTCTACCACAAGGCTTTGCCTCGAGACATTTCAGTGCTTTGGAAAGTGTGCCCTTCGTTGAAATTCACGTATTTGCTATAAAGAACAGAGTCTGAGAATGGCCATGCTGTCCCTTCCCATCCCACCCACCAGTAACTCTGGCCTTGAGCTGGAGGGATGGAGGTGGGAGTGCAGTTTCTGTTATGACCCTGTGCAATCTCAGCACTCTGCCCCAGAAAAATGAGCAACCTCAGCACTTGCTCTGGCAAGCTCCATCTCAGATATGCCCAGAAAAGGAAAAAAACAGCACTCACGTTTGAATTCTTTGTGCCTTGTAATGACTAAACAATGCCTGAAAGGGCTGAGTGCCCACAAACCTGCTGGGAAGGGCTCCAGCTCTCTCGGGTCTTTGTCATGAATTTGGAAGATTTAGCTGCAAACTTCTTGTATCTTGGTCATTGTGGGCCACCTTGAGCAGGTGGGAATGAAAGATGGATTTCTGTAAAAAGACCTTGTGCAGTCATCTCTGGATGGCTACTGTAAAATCAATCAACTGAATCAAAGTCCTACAATGGTTTGGGTTGGAAGGGGCCTTAAAGATCATCTGGCTCCAGCCCTGCTGCTGTGGGCAGGGACACCTTCCACCAGAGCAGATAAACAGAACTTGATCACTCTTAAGTCTTTTTAGGCAGCCTTTAGCCACCACAAAGAAGCAAAGGGCAAAAATTCAAATTTAAAAACTATCTTTTGACAATTTAAAAACTATTCTTTGGTATCTCCTCTTGCCCTTTTGGGCTCCCTAACATTTCTTGTTTTCTGTTTTTTGGAAGACCAAAGCGATGTTGGCCTTGAGTCACAAGGCATCAAACTCCTGTGGTCCCAGCACTATAAATCACCACTGTGTCACCTGCTGTCACAGTGGGAGAACTCTCACTCTTCAGGCGAAAATAAAATAACTAACACAGTGACTGCAGTGCATGAGGTCCCACTTGCAGGAACACATCCAACACACCCGAGGTGATGGGGCATTAATTCCTCATGGCAATGCTGCTGGTGGCTTTTGCAGCCACCCCTAATCCCCATCCAAAGCTGGAGCTGGAGCCTGTGGCTCCCCTCAAGGCTCCTGCTGCTGGAAAACCCTTCCTCAGGGCACTCTCATTGTGCCCAGGTGAGTGCTTGACCCTGAGCCCCAGCCAGGGCTCACAGACAGCACTTCAGTGCTTCACTTTGGTGATCTTTCCCCCCTCTCCTCTACAAGGCAAAGCCCAGAGGGCTGGGAGAAAAAAACCTGCTGCTTCCAAAATCCCCCACTCATGGCAAGGCAGCTCCTAAGATGAACAGAACTGGCTCAGGCAGCCTCATGAGTCACCATCTCTCAGTGGGGTGGAATGGCTTGTCCCCAAATTCTGATGGCAAACCCTGTGCTCAGCGACCATGGCCCAGTCACTGCCCACCCCTGTCTGCTCTGCTGAAACGCTGCCAGGCAGCACCCAAGGCACAGCAGGGGTTTGTTTGTTCAAAAGAAGCACACAATTTAAGAAATGGCTCATGTGCATTGCTGCTGCTCTGCCCCGTGGTGTCTGGGCCCTCAGACCCACCCTGGTCCCCACACCTGAGTGAGGCAGGCTGGGGACTGGTGACATCCTCCCAGCCATGGGCTGTCAGGCCAGGAGAAAGTGGCACAGGCACTGCCCCAAATGCACACCTGGGTGTTGGGTGGGTGTTAAAGACAAAAACCAAAGATCTGGTATTATATTCAACTCTCACCTTTATTTCAATCAGGATCATATCCAAGCAGAGAGGCAAATCAAATCAGTTTTTTCCAGCTGTCCCATCACTTGAGCTGTGTCACTGTGGTGCAGTTGACAGGCAGCTCCTGAAGCCCAGGGCTTGACTCCAGCTCTGGCACCAGTGGCATCACCTGCTGCTCATCACGTAGAGGTTTTCAGTGAAGTTCCACCTCCCACCCCCCTGATCCATCTCCCCAACATTGCCCAACTCCCAGCTGGAGGGAGGCGAGTACAAACCCAGCCTCAGAAGGGGCCCCAGGAAGGGGGGGGACCTGTAGGGACAAATCCTGTTCCTATTTCCAATCCCCATTACCCATTATTGCCATGCCAGTGGAACACAGGGATGTGTTTATAACTCCCAGGTGAGCTTGTCCAAGCAGGTCACTGGATCCTCCTCAGGTGAGGAGAAGAATCAGCACTGCAAGCAGCAGATCTTCTGCCCACCAGGTGCAAGGAGGAACAAAAGTACCTGTTGGGCTGGATCCAAAGAATTGAATTTCATCCACCCTTTCTTACCCAGAGACTTCAGTGCATTTCACTGACCACCAAAGGCAAAACCTGAGCTGTGG
The DNA here is from genome assembly GCA_013400955.1 of Drymodes brunneopygia. Taxonomy (NCBI): domain Eukaryota; kingdom Metazoa; phylum Chordata; class Aves; order Passeriformes; family Petroicidae; genus Drymodes; species Drymodes brunneopygia. The sequence continues at coordinate 71,626 of VZTZ01002141.1, forward strand.
CTGCATCAAGAGCAGCATTTGGAGCTGGAAGTGCTGGATTTTTGGCAGAAGGAAGCACCAAGGAGTGGCTTCTGCAGCTGGGGGTGACGGAGGCCACGGCACAGATGGAGCTGAGGACACCAGGTCACGTCAGGCCAGAGAGTTCTGCAACTCTCAGCATGGTGTTCTGACCTTGAGCCACCCAGGAATGCAGAGCTGTTTGTGCTGTCTGTGCTGCAGGGATCTGCAGGGAGGGGCAGAAATGCTCATTCCATCATCCAGAATGGCTGGAGCAAACCCAAGGCACACGAGCCCTGCTTCCCTTGGAGAGAGAAGCAGCAGCCTTGAAGCCAAGGACCAGCTTATCCTCGAAGGAAAAGCTCAGAACTGACTTCCCAAGGCCCCCACGACACCCAGGGAGATGCAGGCCCTCAGTGAAGGCAGAGCAAGCCCATGACTCAGGGATGAAGTCATCTCAGGAAGAACTGGGCAGTTTGCTTTGGTATGTCAGGAAAAGCACAGGATTGAAACACCAGGCTGTGCCAGCTGAGAGGGCACAAACTCCTTCAGCCACAGCTTTTCCCGGGAAACCTGGCAGCTGGGGATGGCTGGGTGGGAACACAGCACAGGATTCCCTGATTTCAGTCATACCTGCAACTACTGCTGCACACAAACCGTGCTGGGTGGCTCAGAGTTTAAAATTAACCATGTCTTTTTGCAGGATTTTGAATTATTTTTTTACTTTTTTTTTTTTTTTCCTCAGGAGAACAGGCAAGATACCACAAGGGTCTGGTTTTAATGTCAGCATTTGGACAGTGAGGCACATTTGGGTAGGAGCAGGAGAGGGGCAAAGGTACAGGTGAAAACAGAGGGTTTGGCTGCAATTAATGCTTTATGTTCTTTCACAAATCACTTGCTGGCCACAAAAATGTCCACTCACCTCAGGGGAGGTTTTCCAGGTGGTCTTTTCCCAGGCCTGGGTTCCTGGACAGCCTTTTTTCAGGAGGCAGGGCTGGGGAAATCCCAGGCAGACTTACTCAGGCTTCCTGGAGTTACCAAAATTAGGGCAGCTGAATCCCAGCCTGAGGGATCAACTGATAAGGCATCACAGGAAGCACAGAACTCAAATTAGCATCCACACTGTTTGTATCCTGTACGGAGCTGTGAGTGGCTCTGCTGTGACCCCCAGAGCTGGAGGAGGAGCAGGAGCTGATGTCACATCCCACACTGCCCAGGGAGACCGGGAGAGACCCTCAGCTCCACATCTGCAACTGGAGAACACAAAGTGTGCTGGGGAGGGCTGCTCCTCCTGCAGGCACCTCCTGGGGATGGCTCAGGAGCCCCCCGAGGCAGCTCCAGATACAGACCCTAAAATAATACTCAATATATATCGATAAACGGAGTTGATGAGGGGAGAGTGTCGAGGGGAAGCAAATGAGTTTCCAGATTAGTTTAGGACATCATTGACTCCTCTGCACACTCCAGTTTCAGTGCTGGCTGCTCCCCACCTGGAAATGAATCCATCTGGGCAGTGACTCGCTGATCTCACCGCCCTGCCTCAGGCTGGAGGTTTTCAGATGCAGCTGCCCGAAACTTTGCACCTAAATCCAGATGTTTGGGCACTGAAGCACATCTCTTACAGAGGAATGATGTTAAATTGGTGCAGTCTCTGATGGCTGAGCACTGCCAGAGAGAGCAGCTCTGTGCTGGGCAGGGGGAACTCCCAGCTGGACTCTTGGCAGGAAAAAGGCAAAGTGGGACCTCCTGAGACCCCTGAGCAGAGTCCTGTGCCTCTGCCTAACCCACCCTCTGTCCCCGGGCTCAGCTCTGCAGCCTCCCTGCTCAATCCACGTTGCTGCTGCACTTCCACAGCTCCAGCGATTTCCCCGCAGCTTTACATGAACCTCCCTCTCCGGAGCCAACTCCACACCCTGCCCAAGCCAGGCGGGGAGAACCAAGCACCGCTGTCTCCTTTCCGCCCGAGTTTTGCATATTTGAAACCTCTTATCGTGCTTCGCCTGAAACTCCTCCCCGGGCTCCATCGCTGCCGCGCTGCGCTCCCCGCTCCCCGCAGGACGCTGGGGAGCTCTCCCAGCATCGAGGGCTCCTTCCCTCCCTCCCCGAGAGGTGCCCAAATAAGGCCACAGTGCTGCAGCGTGGCCCTGCATTACTTCACTCCTTGCATATGCAACACACCTATTTTTACATTTTAACGGGATGCTTGCCATTCTCGAGCCCCGGGGTGTTATCCCTCCTGCGGAGTGTGAGTGCCGCGATGCCCCCAGGATTGTTTTCCTTCCAGCCCTTCACCCTCCCCATCCTGGAACGTGCATTGGCTCCTCTGCAGCGCCTTCTTTCAGACCTTTCCTCCAATTTATGCTTTCCATCCCGAGCCTCCCAGCTCCCCTTCCCCTCCAAACTCCAAGGACAGACAAACTCTGTCTGTCTCTGTCTGACTCTGTTCTCCCATCATTTATGGAATATTTCATTTCCCCAGCTCTGGAAAACTCTCTCCAGATCATCACAGTAACTATTAACAGGTATTCTCTGAATACTTTGTAAGAAGAAGAAATTAGATTCTATGGTTACAATTTTTTTTGGAAAATGTTGGATGCCATTTCTCCCACCTCTTCAGGATGCTCACAGGTGATGCATTCACTCCTGTATTTGCCTGTGCTGCCTCCTCCTCCTCCTCCTTCCCAAGGAGAGGGGTGCTTATCCTCCCTCCACCTTTCCAGGACTCAGCCCATCACTGCATGGTCTCAAAAGCCACTGCAGACATTCCCTCTGCAGCCCTGACCCACCTGGGCTGTCCCTGCTCCTTTCTCCTCTCCTGATCTTCCCCTGCCGTCACTGGGATCCAAATCTGCTTTCCTGGCAGCACCTCACTCGTTTAGTGAAGACCCCAGGAGTGCAGCCCCCAGCTTTTGGCACTGCTGCACTGGGGGGGTTTGGGATTGGGCTCACAGGGGCACACCTGGAGCTGCTGCATTGAGGTGGTCTGCAAAATAAAACACATCACAAAACCCTGGCCCAACCCGAGTCAGTGGGAAGCACAGGCATGGCAGTGCAGCCACATGGCTCCACAAGGGAAATTTGGGAGGAAATCCACTTTCCAGTCAAATGAAAGAAGTGTACTTTGAATTATTTTATTCAGGATGCGTTGGGTTTATTCCTGACAGTAGCTCTGGAAGCTGGAGTTTGTGACGGAGTCTTTGGAGACCAACAATTAGAAAGAGGTGAATCAAACCCCCAGTGCAAACATCCACAGGGTTTCTTGTCTGGGAATTCACAGCAAGCTGTAGAAATCTTGTACAAAACCGCAACCTGAGAAAACAATGCATAAATACCTGCCCAGTTTTGCTCAAAACCTGGCTGTGTGCTCTCCCCAAGCTGCCCCCAGGCCACATCTCAGCTGGGACTCAATGGCAAAGAGCCTCTCCTTGGCTTCCCAGGACTGGGAACAAGCCCAGGATTCCCACTCCATCAGCCCAAATTGTCTTTTCCAGTGTGTGTTGTTTAATACCCATCAGTTGCTGCTTTGGGCTTTCTAGGTAATGCCTGACCACGGTGACATGTCCCCAGAGGCAAAAGGCAGCAGAGCTCTGAGGATGAGGTGTCACCACCAGACCTGAAACAATCCAGAGGTTATTTCTGCACCATCTGGCACAGCTGAGCAGTCTTTGAGGCGAGCCCAAGCACACCTGCAGGGCAGAAATCTCACTGCAGGTGCCAAAGGTGAGCTCAGGGATGAGCTCAGAAGAGCAGCAGCTCAGGAGCAGGTCCAAGAAGTGCTCTCCAGAGGATGTGGTCACGTAGGAGCTGGGGAAGGTAGAGCTCTGACTGCCTGCACATTTGGGGGGCAGGAGCCACAAACTGTCCCAGGGCCAGGTGTCCAGCCCTGCCCCTGCTCCACACACACCAGTCAGGACCAAGAACAGCAAAGAGCTGAGAGCCTGGAGGGAATGAGACACATGAGGTGACATTCCGCAGGGGCAGTGACCCAGGGACTGTTTCATCCTGTTTATGTCCTGCAGCTTTCGATGCCACCTCACAACTCCTGCATGACAAGAATCCCAAATGAGAACGTGAGGAACAAAGCATCCTGCAGTTATTGGGAGGTGGCTCGGGCTTCCTTGCCCTTCCTTTTTCACAGAACATCTGGAAAAAGTGAAGTCTTTGGAGGAGAACAGAGACCACGTTGCCCTTCCCTCCACCTGGAGCAGGGCAGAGGCAGTGCAGGGCTGAGAAAGGACACCTTGAGCACAGCCTGCTGTGACACGCTCCTCATGAGCACAGAGCTTTGCAAGTCCTGAGAGCAGGGCTTGGTCTCTGCAGTAAATCCCTACAGGAGGTTGACTTTGGCCACAACCTGCTTGCAGCCCATGCTGGAGTACTGCTTGTCCCCTGTAGTGTAGTAACTGAGCTGATTTGCCAAATTTTCAACATGCTTCTGGTCGGGATAGAGCCCTTCCCTCCTCATCTGCTCCAGGAAGCAGTTGATGATGTGAGACTTCTCCAGAAGGACAAAGGGGATGATGTCTGCAGCTTTCCACAGAGGGTGGACACTGACCAGCACTGGCTGGATGATGCTCAGCAGCTCTTCAGCTCCCCGTTGCTGCTGCAGGAGCTCAGTGGATGCATTCTGGATAACAAACTTTGTGATTTCAGCACCTCCCAGGTTGCTGATTAAAATGTAGATGGCATTGAGGAACTCGTTGGTTTGATTGGGTTCAAAGAATCGGCTGAGAGTGTCCAGCAGGACGGGGGACATGAGCTCAACCTCATCCAGGATAAACAGTGGGGTCTTCTCCTCTATTTCAGCTCTGGTAACCATGTCAGAAATCTTCTTGGACAGATCTATTTCACAGGTGAGGGGAGCCACCCCGCTGGGGCAGTGATGCATCACAAAGTACTGCAGCACAAAGTCATTGTCCATGACAGAGCGGAAATGCTTGGCCAGCACCCACCCAACGTGGCTCTTCCCAACCCCTGTGGGGCCGTTCAGAGAGATCACCAGGGGCTTGTTGTGGATGTGAGTAGCCAGATAGTCTTTCAGTAATTCCACAATACTTTCCACAGCAGCCTTCTGCCCAAATACTTCCCGGTGCATGGTTTTCTCCAAACTGTCGAGGTCATATTTTTGGAGGTTATCATCCAGGTTCTCTATTGCATTGAGAATCTGGAAGAAGATGATGGCAATGAGCAGGAGGAGGCAGCGCTTTGCCTTGCTTTTCTCCTCTGCTGGGAGGTATTTTTTTGTTTTATCCGGGTAGAGAACCATCCTGGATTTCCTCCGGCTCTTTTTCCGCCTGCACTTTTTCACGGGGTAATGCTCCACAGACGTGTCAAAGGTGAAGTACTGGGAGCTCTCAAAGCCAGACTGATTAAAGAAGGACATGGAAGGGCTGTACAGGGAAGTTCTGTTCAGGGACAGCTGCCTTTGCAGCAGCCTGGTGTGGACAAACTCTGCAGGCTTTTCCCGAGGGAGCTCTAAATGCAGGCGGCTTTTCTTCAGCCCCTGGTAGCGCCGGCGCAGGCGGACGATGGCCCGTAGGGGAGAGGAAATAGAAGTTATTTTCTTGGAAGAAGCAGAGATTACAGCATCTGGTACTTCCTCTGCGTCACTCTCAGAGCAAGACGCCTCTTCTTTTGCATCACAGGGCATTTCCCCTTCCCCATCACTATCGGTGATGGAAATCTCCCCTTCCCTGTCACTGCCAGTGCCAGGAATTCCCCCTTCCCCATCACTGCCAGTGCCCAGTGTCTCTCCTTCCACGTTGCCCTCAGTGAAGACAATTCCTGGCTCACACAGAGCCTCTTCCTTTGTGCTGCCCTCAGCACAGGGCACCTCTCCTGCATCCTTCTCTGCTCCAGATGTGTCTCCTATGGGACTGCTCTCCACGCAGGGCATCTCCACTCCCAGATCCCTGGGGACACTTTTTCCATCCACCTCAGAGCAGGGCAGCTCTTCCTCCATCTCTTCTGGTTCTTACAGCCCATTCACATTATCTTCTTTCTAAAAAGAAAAGGAAAAATGTAAAAATCAACCTTCATAACATCAGGAAGCAACCAACAACAGTGGAATGAGACAGATATTCCCCCTTTCTAATGGACAGAAACCTGCAGCAATCAGCAATGGCAAGGTCAGCAATGACTTTCAGACCTAAGCTGACTTTCTGGAAGCTGGGCCAGATGTGCAAAACTACAGATGAAATTCAGTGTAAATTAATGCAAATTGATGTATAACACAAACTCAACACTGCCTTCAGATGCAGAAGGGAAGGTCAGAGCTGGCTGGGGCCAAAGCCAGAGGCTCTGCTGTGAGCAGGACAGCAGGACAGACTGACCCATGCTCTGAACCAGAGCTGCCCGGTCCTCTTTGCCTACACCTGCTAAATTTCAGGAGGACACAAAGCCCCACCTCCGTGCCAGCACATGCACACAGGCACGTACACAGCCTGTGGGAAGTCACTCGGCCACCCACGGGCACCTCTCGGGCTGTGGCAGTAACTTGCTGCAGTTGCCTCCTGGCTGTTGTGGCATCTCTGGGGGGCAGGATTTTCCTGGCTGTGCCCATGGATGTGCCTGGCAGGGAGGAGAGGTGAGAGCTGCCCCTCCATGGGGAGGGCTCAGAGGGGCTGCAGAGAACCAGCGTGGCTGTGGGGAGAGGAGCTGGGCTGCCCCACAGCACCCCAACCCTGCCCCCCCAGGTCCTTCCCTGCCCTGTGTGCCCCCACACACCCCTGGACATGCAGGGGCTGCCACATGAGACCCTGGAGCTGCACAGGAGAGCTCAGGGACGTGGTCATCCAGGGATAACCATCTGAACAGACAAACTTCAGCTGGCAAACAAGAGAAGGAGAGGCCAGAGGGATGTGACAAGAGGCACAGATCCAGCAGGGAACCTCTGGGAGGACACAGCTCTGCAGGGCTGGATGCTGCCCCATGACCACCTCCATGTGCTGCCCGGGCCCTTCCTGGCACAAGGCTGGAGGTGGCAGAAGCTGTGGCATGGTGGAAGGGCATTTTTCTGACACCTCTGGGCTGCAGCAGTGCTGGCACAGGGGACATTTTGCTGCTGTGGCACTGCCAGCCCCAGAGCAGGGGGCCGGCACGGGCAGAGGGAGGAGAAGCCGCTTTCATCAGCCATCCTTAAAAAATCAACACTGGCTCTTGCCAAAAGCACCACGACTCTGGAGGGAACAAGGAGGTCTGGAAGTTTGTTATTAACTCGCTGCAGCTCAGCAGGAAGTCCCCAACCTGCACAAAGTCACGCTCTGGACAAGGTTTTACTTCCCCTGTGCAGAGCGGCCGCCGTCACCCACCGAGCCCGAGGGCACCCTGGGAGCTGTGCGGGAGCCACGGGCACTGGGAAATGCTCCCTCTGCCTCCTCACACACCCCACACCCTTCCTGGCTCCTCTGAAATGCAAAGCTTCACCCCCACTCCGTGCACAAGTTGATTTCAGGACCATGTGCGGGCAGACAGGTGAGCTCAGCCCTCATCGCTGGACCTGCCTCTGCTGTGCAGCAATTAACCCCGAGTGCTAATTGCTGTCCTCATTCCTGACACTGTGCAGGGCTTGGTGTGCAAGGGCAAAACCAGCCAGACAGGATCCAACAACGAGGCCCTGAGGCGGCACCAGGAAGGAGGGCTGGATGCCACCATCACTGGGATGCCACCCAAAGGATGCCACTGGGAGCCCTGGGCTGTCCCCACATCACCCTGGGGTCACACCCGTGCTCCTCTCCATCCTGCATTGCTTTGCTCACACAGTGCCCGAAGGTCCCCAGAGGGACAACTGTCCCCAAAGCCACTGGGGAGCAGCCCCTGCAGCTCAGACCAGCCTGGACCCAAGGGATCAGAGACACCACAGAGCTCAGCCAGGGATGACAAAACCCTCCAGGCACTGCCACACATCCCCACAAACACAGGGTGAAACTTTCTCAGCCCCAAGGCCTTGCAGGTGAAGAGAGGGTTGGTTAAATGCCAGGGGAGAGGCTATGGAAATTTACAGGAGAAGCTTTAGAGGACAGAAGAATCACAGAGTCATGGAATAGTTATGGCTGGATGGAACCTTCAAAGACCATCTTGTTCCAAACCCCTGCCACGGGCAGGGACACTTTCCACTAGCCTGGGTTGCTCCAAGCCCTGTCCAGCCTGGCCTGGGATGTTTCCAGGGATGGGGCAGCCACTCTGGGCAACCCATGCCAGGGCCTCACCACCCTCATTCTAAGAAACTACTTTATAGCTGCTCTAAGCCATTCTCTTCTAGTTTAAAACCATCACCCCTTGTCCTGTCATAACAGGACCTGCTAAAAATTTTGACTCTGTTTTTTCACAGGCTCCCTTCAAGGACTGGGAGGCTGCTCCTGGCAGGGAAACACGGGACATCCCAAACACTCCCCCACAGATGCTGCCAGCCCACAGCCAGGTGCTGCTGCAGCTGAAGCACGAAGTGATTTGGCTGCTCCCAGCCCAGAGCCTGCTCTCCCACTGCCATGTCCATGCAGAGAGCCCCAAGCCCCTCCAGGACCCGTGGGGAATGGTGAGGACTGAGTTCTCACCAGCTGGGAGATGTTCCAGATCCTCTTTCCCAAAAGCACATCCATTCCACCAGTGTGGGATCCCCAACCCTCCAGATGAGCCCAGCAAGGCAGGGTGGAAGGACAAAACCCCATCCTGAGCAAGGAATCTGTCCAGTCATGAATACAATAACTCTGTTAATGCCATGACTCAGTCCCTAATACCTGCTGGTATTTACACGGGACTGGGAGTTCCTAAGAGCAGCCCCTGCACACTCAGAGTTGGGTCAGGGCCGGGCAGGAGGCTGTGCCAGCCTGCAGTGATGCATTTTCAGCAGCTTAATTTAATATTGGGAGAAAACAACAGGAAAGAGAAGCTGCGAATTTGGTCTGCAGCATCCCAGTGCTCGTGTAAACACTGTTAATCACCGTTCTGTGCCGAGCCTGGACACCGCAGGAAAACTTGCACTTGGAAACACTCCCGGGAAGCCTCCAGCTTTCCTGCTGTAGCTCTCGCAGTGTTTGCATTCGTGCACCCTGCTGCTCCAAAACAATGTTTCCACAACAGAGGAGCCTGTGTGGGCAGCCGGAGGCAGCCTGGGAGAGGGGACGGGGATGGGGACAGCCCCCGGGCAGGCGGCAAAAGCCCCTGGTGGCAGGAGAGGCCAGCGGAGAACCGTGGTCTTGGTTAAAGTACCCCCGGCCGGGGAGGCTGCACTCTGGAAAAGGGAACAGCTGGGAAATCCTAAAGATTGATATCACCCCAAACCCTCCATCCAAAAGGGAGCATTTCCATGGGGAAGGTGGAAGGAACAAAGCAGCCCCTTGCAGTGGGAGCTGCAGATGAAGGGGTCAGTGGCTGGGAGGAGAAAGCCGGAATGCCGGCAGGGGCCAGCACGGCCCCGGCATCCCGAACTGAGGCTGCCCGGGGGCCCCGCTCGGGAACAATTCGAGGAACGGGGTTTGATTCACGGCCGGAGCTCGGCGGGGGCAGGCGCCACCCTCCCGAACACACGGCGCAGGGTGACAGCGGTGACAGCCAGCAATCCCCCACAGCCTGTTCGCCACCAAACCCCACCAGCCCAGCCCCAGGTTCTGCCAGGCCCCAAAGCCAAGCCCCGAGGGAAGGAAAGCAAGCGGAGGGGAAGAGCCTGAAGCATCCCAAACCATCGGGAGCAGGAGCATCCCCGCAAAACCGAGGCGGCGAGGTGGAGAGGAGCGACTGGGGACGAGCAGGAGGCGGTGGCAGGGATGGAGCTGGAAGTAGCCGAGGGGTACCCTGGTGACCCCTGAGGGGTGGGGAGCAGGACGGGGGAGCCGATGGCAGCGCAGTTACCCGCGGTGTCCCCTCGGGGCCGGTCACCGGCGCTTCCCTCCGCCCGCCGAGCGCAGCCTCCGGCCTCGGACGGGCCGGCAGCTCCTCTGTCGCCGCTCTCATCCGTACAGAAACCAGCCCCGGAGAGGAAATGGTGAGGAGGAGTGGCCCTGGGCGGCACTTCCTTCTCCCCGTGCCATGGGATGGCCGCTGGAGGCCGGTTCCGTGTCCCCGTCCTGCCCAGAGCCCTCCCCGGGCGCTGCCGTCACGGCGGCACCGTGCGAGCAAACACGGCCGGGACGGGGCAGCGGGGTGAGCTCATCACCGGACAGCCCCGAGAGCCCGGGCAAAACATCCCCACCCTCCGGGCTGTCATTCGTTAGTCACTAGCCCGGAGCCCGTCACCCTAAAGGTCAAAGCCGTGACGCTGCCAAAGAGGGGTTAATTGGGGCTGACGCGGTGCTTGGGTGCTTCCCCTTGCCAACAGGAGAAACAGGGAGAAAATAGAGTCAGGCTGGGGGGAAAGAGTGAGTCCATGAAGAATAATGAGTCTGGAAAAAACCAGCAAGTCCAGAGTAATTGGTCTGTGTGTCCCTGGGCAGGTCCTGAGTGCAGCCCTCCTGCTCTGCTGCACTCGGTCCTCCCGAGTCCTCCTCCTGCCCCTTGGCAGCTCTGTCCCTGCAGCACAGGGACACGGGGACATGGGGACAGCCAGGGCCATGGGGACAGCCAGGGCCATAGGGACAGCCAGGGCCGGGCTGCACGACGCTCGTGGGACCAAGTTCTGGTGTGGGCACAAAAACTCCCCGGGGAAAACCGCTTCATGCGCTCCGAGCAGGAAGCAAGTGGGGGTTTTCCGCACCCAGCCCTGCAAAAGTTCATCGGCGGCTCCTCCTCAGATGCACTCCCCTTTCCTTCAGCCCCGATGAACGCCCTGGCACGTCCAACCTCTCACCTGCCCTCGCACAACGTGGCCAAGGCTTCTTCCCCCCAAACAAGCCCATTTGGTAAAAGCCAGAGAAGCCCGAAGGGAGCTCTTGCTGGTATTTCAAGCTCCTATGTTTTGATAGCCCTCAGTTGGAAGAGGCACTCCGTGAACTTGCACAGGACCAAAAATAAGGGGAAACCCCGCGAAGCTGGGGGGTTTTGGTGCTTCACAGTGCAGATCCCACCCTGGCTGTGATGCACACGAATCCCCCCCACTGCAGGGGAGGGGATGATCTGAGCAAGTCCCCCCAGCCTGGACCCACAAAGTCTCCGCAGCACCGTGCCAGGCAGCTGGATGTGCCTCTGCTGTGGCCAGCGAGATTTGCCTAACAAATCCTTGCAAATGTGAGGATTTCTCTGTCAGGAAGGCACAGGAGCTCAGCTGGAGCTGACTCTCAGCAGCTGGGAACTGCCCTGGGGGCCAGGCAGCTGGGCAGGGCGGACCTGAAGCGGAGATCCCATCCAGAGGAGCTTGGCGGGTGTTTTGGGAGCAGCCATGAAGAGAGATGCTCTTCTGGCTAATTCAGGTTTTTGAGAAGGAAGAGCAGAGTGGTTGGTAACCATTAAAAAAACAAAAACAAACCCAAAACACAGTGTCCCCCAAAGCTCTGAAAGATTCAACATTAGAGAAGCAAGAAGCTGCCATCCCCCTCAAGGGCTCAACCAGACAAAAACTGTTTTGCTGTAACTGAGAAGGGGCTTGAGCCATTCCAGCACCCCATGGGCAGCTGGGGGTAACAGGGAGTGAGAAACCTCTGGGACACAGCAAGAAACCCAGGGAGGGTGGAAGATGCACAGCCTGCCCTGGAAAGGAGGGTTCTAAAACTCCTCCTGAGCTGGAGACAGAGAGTGCTGCTGAAGCAGAGGGTGATGATCTCCTGCTGACACTGGGGACGTGGGACTGACCTGCCTGGGACCCCCAGGGTGCTGGTGGAGCTGGATAGCACGTGGGGATGAGATCTGGAGAGGCAACTTAGCCACTGCCAGCCTGTGCTGACCTGGGGCCAAGCACAGCTGTGGGGTGGCCACACAGATGATGCAGGGCTGGGGACACTGTCCTGGTGTTGGTGCTAACTCCAAAATCACAAGTTCAGTCTGGAGTGGCTGCCAAAGAATCCTGGGGAGCACCTGGGGAGGGCAGGGGCATCACCAGCACCAGGAGGGGTCTGTCCCATGTGGGAACAAGGAGGACAGGATGATGGAAAACCTGCTCATGTTGCCGGCCAAAATATCCCCTTGAGCTGCTCCTGGCCCTGGTGTGGGGGCTGTGTGTCCCCCTCCAAGGGGTTCCGGGGACCTCCAGCACCCCAAATTGGAGGGGACAAGCTGCTGTGGGGGGACATGCAGGCACAGAGGTGATGCTTTTGGGGGGGG
>VZTZ01002141.1:83829-98968 GCA_013400955.1 Drymodes brunneopygia
GGGGTTGTTTTTCATAGGAGGCACTGCCATGGGGTGGGGGCTGCGTGGGCTGTGTACATGGGGGGCTGTGCCTTGGGGGGCACAGGGGGCATCAGGGCAGTGCAGTGGGGGGCAGTGCAATGGGGGGGCAATGTGAGAGCAAATTTGGGCCACCAGCCCTGTCCCTCAGGGCCTTGGGGCCACCAGCCCTGTCCCCCGTGTCCCTGCGGGTGCCAGGGCCGGCCCCCTGGGCTGGGCCCCGCGGGAGGAAACGGGCACGGGGCCAGGATGGGGACGGAGGTGCCACAGCCCTTCCTGCAGCCAGGGATGCAAATCCTGCACAAACACGGCCTCTCCCGCACGGAGAGAGGGGAGAGAACGTCCCGGGGAGAGGGAGATGGTGTCCCTGAGCATTTTGGTGCCAGCCTCTTGAGTGGTACCCACAGCTCTGGGCACCCCTGGGCTTGGTACCCACCAGGAGGCATCGCTGGAGCTTGGGTGGCACCAACTTGGATGACAATTTTAGGGTTTTTCTTCAATTTTTTGCACATTGCCTGTTTAGCCAGAACACTCCTAGGGCTGAGGAGCAGCAGCTGCATCCCAGACATGGGCAAATGTCCCTGTGTGCCCTGGGAAACCAGAATTAGGTGGATGAACCACCCAGAGTCCCTTTGGGGAAGCTGTGGGGTGCTCAGAGCTCAGAAGGGGTCCAGTGTGGCCTCCAGCAGCTCCAGGATGGAGTGTACCACACATGCAGCACTGGCCTTGCCCAGAGAAACTCGGCAAAAAAAGAGGAAAACTGGTAAAAAAGAAATTAAAAGCAGCTGAAGAGGTCACGGGCTTGGAGCCAGTGGGGAAAGGAATGTAGATATCAGAAATATGGCCCATGGATGTAAAGGCTGCAGCAGGCAGGGAGCCCTGAAACTAGAAGTGAGAGACTGCAAGTGGAGAAGGGGAAATGGGGCTGGGCTGGGGACAGAAACCCCTGAGGAGCCCCATGGGCCCTGACCTTGGAGCCAGCCCCTCCTGCAGCCCCAGAAAGGGAAGAATAAAATAATATAATAAAATAATCTGATTCATGGTGGGCAGGTCCCACACAGACCTGGACAGGGGTGCAGAATCCAGCCCTGCAGGGACCCAAAGGTCCTTTTTCCAAGCATGGATTTGCCCTTTTGCAGTGTGACCCCTCAGCTCCAAGGCCACATCAGCTCTGGCCTGGGCTGGTGGGTGGATTTTTTGCCCTTTTACATCACCCACCTTGTGTTGATCTGCCCGGAACTGCTGCTGCTGCTGCTCCCTGGGCTCCCCCAGAACCATCAGCCCTTCTGAATCCTAAATCCAGTGTAAATTCCCTGGATGATTCCTGGGGCCATCAAGCCAGATCCCTCACTCTTCCCAATCTCACTCTTAGCAAAACTTTCCAGCCTCTGTGAGCAGCTTTAACACGTCCTAAATAACCCAAACAGTTTATCCCTGGGCTGGGGAATGTCCCCCGCAGGGACGCCGCTTCCTGCCTGGGTTATTGTGACCCTTCCAAACAGTTTATAAATAGACCAAGGTAAATGAGGGGAGTGCTCTGTGTCAGAGGATTTTTATCTCATTTCTTGTTTTCAAGCAATTCAAGGGGTGCTGAGTCAGATGACTCCTAAAACCTAAGTTAAATCCACTGCTGCTTTCTCCTCCAGCTGAGCTCCATGCCTACCTCGCTGAAACAGAGAGGTAAAAGCCAAGAAAAATGAGTTTGGCAGGTTCAGCCCCTCACCTGTGGGGCCAAAGGGAAGGTCATGGCCATGCCAAAAGGCACCATCCAGGCCCAGCACTAGGCAGTGGGAGAGGGCAGGGACCAGCACTGCTGTTCCTGGGAAGTTGTGGCTCCCGCTGCTTTGGAAAACAGAATGGGTACATCTGCAAAAAAAAATGGAAAATTTGGGAAATCATATGGAGAATATGGAGAGCAGTGAGTGCCTGCAGTGCTCCTCCTGTCACCAACAGTGTCCCACCACCAGCACCCCCCAGTGCCATTGATACCACCTCGTGTCACAAGTGGTGACTGGAGAAAAACACCTTCCCCAGTGTCCACAGCAGGGTCTGTATCACCCACCAAAGGCTCTGTAAAACACCCCCAAAGAACTGCAGCCATTCCCAAGCATCCAAGGAGTAAAGAAATGTCCAAGGCCAGGCTGGACAGAGCTTGGAGTAACCTAGGCTAGTGGAAGGTGTCTCTGCCCATGGCAGGGGGTGGAACAAGATGAGCTTTAAGGTCCTTTCCAACCCAGGCCATTCTGTGAGTTTATGATTCTATGATTTTATGTGCATTATTGAGCTATAAATACATTTTTCTTTCTTTCCTTTGGAGTGGGAGTGATTTGAAAGGCAACAGCCCTGGGACAGGGGCTGCCCTGGCCAGCAGACACAGCTCCAGCCTGAAGCAATGGGGCTGCTCAGTAAGTGGCACAAGGAACAGCACAAAGGCCCTTTTTCCCCCCACAGCTTCCTCTGTTAACTCTGAAAAAAATGACAGTTCCAGCTTGTTTCAATTAACTTCAAGACTTTTATCTTCCATGAAAGCTGAAGCAGTCATTAAACCAGAGTTTTTCCTGCTGTAACACTTTGAAACAACCACACCACAGCTCAGCTGGTGGCTCTGGCTCCTCCACTTCGGGACCTCCCATGGGCAGAGGTGACTCCAAGTCCCCTCAGTGGTGGCCTTGGCTCAGGATGGATAAACTCATCACACCCCGTGGGGGAACATGGGGGAGGTGGGAAAAGTCAGGATGGGAATGATGCTCATCCTGTGTCCTCCCAGGGCACAGCCATGGCTTTGGGTAGGGCTGGGAGTGCCCCTCATCTCATCCCAGAGGGGTACAGGACACACTCACTGCCCCACAGCCCCTGCACTGGGGATGAGGAAGCACCACAGAGCAATAAATCCACCTGCACAACACATAAATCAATCAATATTTTTGCATCCATAAGCAAAGTAGACACAGCCAAGGCCCTGAGTCACCCTGGGCCATGTCCCAGCAGTGGCTCTGGCTCTGTGGTGAGTGGGGACAGCCCTGCTGCCAGCTCTGCTCCAGACTGGCAGCTGCTTTGATCTCCCCACATCAAAAGGAGCCTTTTCCCTGCCGCAGCGCACCCAGACACTCCTTGGGACACTCAGTGGGACAGGGCTGGCACACCCCAGACACTCAGTGGGACAGGGCTGGCACACCCCAGACACTCAGTGGGACAGGGCAGGCACACCCTGGGCTGGCAGGCACTGACCCCACTGACCTCACCCCTGCCAGCCCTTCCACATCCTTCCTCGTGCTCAATGTTCTTTCATGAAGAAATAAAATATAATAAAGAAAAAAGAAAAAGAGAGGACAGAGAGAAGAAAGAGGAGAGAGAGGAGAGAGAGGAGAGAGAGGAGGAGAGAGAGGAGAGAGAGAGAGAAGAGAGAGGAGAAAGAGGAGAGAGAGGACAGAGGAGAGAGGCTCCTCAGGCACTCAGGTGTGGATGTCCATCCTTTCCCTGCTGATGCCATTGTGGATTCACTGCCCTTTGGGGTTTTTTGGCTTTTACCTGGAGTAATCGCGGACTGGGCTTTGTTCAGTTATCACCAGATCCTCTTCAGCACAAGGAACATTTTAACCCTCACAACAGGACACACCAGGTTCCCACTGCCACACCCCTGCCAGCCTGGAGCAAAGCACCCCAGGGGGATCAAGAAATTGTGCTTTACCCACAGGAAAACACCAATGTGCCCAGGGGGGAGAGAACTGCTGCACCCTGCTGCCTGCAGCTGAGGGAGGGATGCCACAGGGTCTTGTGGGCTTCAGGCACAGAGAAACAAGGTTCAGTGTTAAATAGGGGGTGATTTCTATTGTTCCACAGGTCTCTCGCACACCTGGATGCAAGGCCAGGCTCACAGCTGCTCCCATGTTTTACCTGTGGCTCTTTGGTATCTCAGCTCCAGCTGCTTCAGTGCCCACAGGCTGGGATTGAAGATTCAGCAGAGGAGGAGAGAGACTCCTTGGGTTGTAGAAACTCATTGTTTGCTTCACAGGAAACATATTTTCAGTAAAAACCAGATTTTACCAGCGTATTTCTCCTGAGGAACAAAGCCCACGTGGAAAGCAGGACTGAGGGAGCCTGAACACCATGGAGTGGGGATGGGAGACAACCCTGAAACTGCTCCATTGCTGGGTGGGGGCAGAGTGTTCAGCCAGGAGCTCTGGGATTATCCCACCCAATTTCCTTGTGTGGTGCCAACAGCTCTGAAGCTCCTCAGGACACTGTCCCCGAGGGCAGCCCCGTGGTGCTGGGACACAGCCAGGTACCTGTGCCAGAGCAAAGCAATCCCACCAGGGCCTGGATAATCCAGGACTAACCAGCTTGCCCTGAAGAACTACTACATCTCATCCATCTAAAGCTTTCTTCATCTCACAATAAAATTATTCCACACAGTTTAAGAGTCCCAAACAAGGGCAGCCTGGAGTTGTTCCCTCCCTGTTAGACACAGCACCAAGCCTTGTTTTTGGGCAGGGTCTCACTCATCACATCCAGCTGCAAGACACTGCTTTAGGCACACACAGAGCCCCAGACAGCAGCTGGAGCAAACAGCCCCCTCCCAAAACCTCCTGGGGCTGCACATGGAGACCCAAGGAAAGGGGGATGGTGCCCAGCAAGACTGGGGAGTTTCCCGCCTGCCCTTCCAGTGTGGGGAGGTGCTAAGAGGAAAGAAAAGTTGGCACCATTGCAAAAAGGAGCCTGCTGTTATTTATTAACCAGGGAGGTGGGCCCAGGCACTCACGTAGGGGAGGAAGGAATGTGGGGAGCAGACCCAGACATTGTGGGGTGCCCAGGCTGCTGCTGAGCTGCCTCCGTGTGAAAAGAAAACACCCATTTGGGGAAGGGGGCGCAGCAAACCCCCAGGGCAGAGAACCTCCCAGCAGGACACTGAGAGCTGGTGGCACTCTGGAGCAGAGCTCAGGCACAGGCAGGTGCCCAGGGGGGCAGGGACACTGCCAGGTTAGTTGCAGTTCTTGGGCAGGCGATAGACCCCCCCTGAGTAGATGAGCTGCTGGTCCCGGACCTTCTTCTGGAGGAATCCCTGCAGCTCCTGGATATCGATCTCAGTGACCACGGGGCCAGTCATCACAAACATCTTGAGCATGCTGTGAATCCTCTCCAGGGACAGGCTCTCCAGGTTGGTCAGCATGGCCTGGATGTATGTCCAGAACAGCTGCAGAGGGACACGGGCAACAGTGAATCACTGACACTACAGCATAAAGCAAGCACCCCAAAAACAAGACAGGGATGCAGCTGGCAGTAAGTTCTGCTCTCAGCCATTAGCTTTAAACAGGGCATAGCCAAGAACAGCAGCAGTGTTGGGACACACAGACAGAGGGATCTGACGTGCAGCACACACATGACCCTCCGTGGATAAACACCGGTATGACAGTGCTGAGTTGCACAACACACACACACACACACACACAACGTGAGTCACAGGCAGGAAAGGCACTGGAAATGTCCAGGAACCACAACAGAGAGAAGGCAGAGATCCAGCTGTCAGTGCTGGGTAAGTCTTCTGGGCAATCAGAAGTGCCAAAAAGTGTTGCTGGGGTGCATCCAAGCAACTTATGACTATTTTCAAATATGAAATCATGTCTCAGACTTTTTTTTTTTAACTGGAAAAAACCAATTTGGAGATTTCCAATGGTTCCCTGACTCAGCAGCTGGGCACTTGTCTGGAGGGAAGGCTGTGATCCAGCACCAAGAGATTAACTAAGAGATACCCACTTCAAAACTCAGATGTCTGAGCTGGACTCAGCCACTTGCAGTGGAAAATGAGAACCCAAAGTGCAGATTGAATCCATCATCTTGATCAGATTCCCCAAACCCAAAACACAGGATGTTTGCATCATCATGGGGACAGGTACCTGCAGCTCCTCCTCCTTCTGGTCAGCCTGGGAGGCCATGGCAGAGTCCCCCTCCTCATCACTGTCAATCAGAACAACCTTCTCCACCTGGTCCTTCTGCTCCTCCTCAATGACGGTGAAGGTACCCTCGGGCTCTTCCCGCAGGACTCCCTGCTGCAGCCACAGGGTCATCTTCCTCTTCAGGGATGTCACGGGCACCTTGAGCACTTCACTCAGCTCTGTCAGTGTCCAGGTGCCTGCAGAGACCATGGAGAGCAGAGAGAAGAGGTCTCAGTGTGCCAGGATTTGGTAGGAAGCTGGGGAAGGCAGGGGAGGCACTGTCAGGAACAAGCAGATGGGTGCAGAGCTGTGGCCCTATTGGGTGCTGGAGACCGTGTGGTAGATACAAACCCATGCACCAGGTCTTGGTCCTCCTACCAGAGCCCTCAGAGCCTCTAGCCACCCAAGAAACGTGGCTTTCCCACCTATGGAAGCACAGCCAGGGGATCCACAGCACTCACTTTTGTTCTGGAAGTGCAGGATGATGGCAGCGTGCACAGGGGACACAGACAGGGACAGCGTGCGATCAGCCAGCTCCACGTCCAGGCTCACCAGCCCCAGGTGGTACTTCCAGTTCAGGGTCCTCATGGCCTGGGAAAAGGGGGAAGGAGCTGCTGGGTTATTGCAAACCCCACTGCAACAGTGTGGGCAAACCAGCAGTCCAGGGGAGAGGATAAACCATACAGCTTTCACAAGGAGGGTTAAAGGTGGCCTCACCTTTAATTTCTCATACTTCTTGGAATATGCTTCCATGGCTTCCTTGACCTGCTCTGGAAGCTCCAGCTTCTCCTCTTTGAGCGGTGGCCAGAACTCACTGGACAGGATGACAGCCACGAGGCTGAAGGGAGGCCTCTCCTCCTCAGGGAGCTTCTCCTCCTCATCCCGAATGTTGGCGTTGATGCGCCGTGAGTCGGCCATGTCCTGCAACAGGCAGGGGGGGCTGAGGTGGCTCCTTCCCTTCAGAGCCACTGCTAGCCCTTAGTGAAGGAGAGGCTTAAACAAGGTGAGCAGCATTGTCTCCAAACGATGATGGGGACACTGGAAAGGACATGATCAGGTGTGTCTACTTGAAAGTCTGCTACACACTCAGAAAAATTTGTGGGACATTAGAGGAAGGGGTTACAACTTCCCTGGAGGCCCTTCACACCTGTGTTCCTCATAAAGTGCTCCAAAAGAATCAAACTCCAGAGTCCCAACCCCAGAGGAGCTGGAGGAGCCCAGCTCTTCAATGCCAGGAAGAGCAGTAGAGACAGCAGCACCAGAGCAACCATTCCCCAGAGCTGATAATCCAACCCATAGGGCTTAAAAACTTCTGCCTGTCACAAATCAGCCCCTCACTGGCATTCTGGAACCCCCACTTTCCTAGAAGACCCTTTCTGTGTCACTCCTCAAGTCCCAATTGGGCTGAAACACCCAGGACTTGAATTTAAAAAAAATAAAAGGAAGTTACTTTTAACATGACTTCACAGTAGTGCATCTGAGCTTCACCAAACCTCAGCTTCAGCAGCTCCACGTTGCGGATTTCCCTGGAAAGAGACACAGCAGATCAGACACAGGGCCCTTGGATGGACAAGCCTGGCTTGGCCTCCACCCCTCACCACACAGCCAAAAAAAGGAAGTCCTGGGCACAAGGGTGCTCTTCCTAGGAAGCCTTGCAAGGCACAGTATCTGCCCAGGATGGCTCCTGGTACCCAAGTGAGGAATAGCCACCTCGTCTAGGCCAGCAGCTTTTTGAAGACAGAATCCCAGAAAGGTTCAGGCTGGAAGGGAGCACTGGAGCTCATCCAGTTCCACATCCCTGCTCAAGCAGGGCCCACTGGAGCAGTCACTCAGGGCTGTGTCTGGACAGTTTGGAATACCTCCAGGAAAGGAGACCCCACAGCCTCTCTGGGCTCCTGTTCCAGCACTCAGTCACCTCACAGTAAAGCAGTTCTTCCTTACGTTCTGGTGGAACTTCCTGTGTTTCACAAACAAGGATCTTCCCATCCCTTCCATTTGAGGGGGGGCCATCACAACAAGTGAGCTAAGAGGGTGTCAGTGCCTCCAGTTTCCTGCATACTGCTCTATCAGCAAAAGCCAAGGGCAGGACTGAGCATGGAATTCTAGAGGCAAACTCAAAGCTGCAAAGGAAAATGGCCAAAAGCACTCCCAGCTCCACAAACAGCGGTAGACGGGACTGAGTCTGAAGGTTCTACCCTTCAGACAGCACAGAGAAGAAAACTGAGGTGATTTTGCCATGGAAGCCCTGGGGCTGAGCACTGGGGCCTCACCTCTCAGCACTGTAGTTGAACTGGTGCAGCAGGCGGTCAGCCAGCAGCGTGCGGTACTCGTTGATGAACAGGTCCTTGCTGCCATAGATGCTCACCAGGAGGCTGATGATATCTGAGGAGCGGCGCTTGGAGCTCGATTTCCCTGGTGGAATGCAGCAGACACCAGTGTGAGATGAACAGGGACCTGCCCCAGCCCAGCTCCAGAGGACCAGCAAATGAGCTGCTCAAGGCTACAGCGCACCAGGGAAAGCAGCTGGGACTGCTGGGCTTGGCATCTCACCTGGATCTGCATCGACTGGGTCAGGAACCCAGTCCCCTGGCTCTGAGATGTCATCATCACTCTCCTGGCCATTCTCCAGGGTCACTGGGTCAGCTTTGGAGAGCTCATTTGCCAGGTCACCCGAGCCCTCGGCGTCCCCCGTGAGACCGGCCACGATTTGCCGCACCGTGTCCTCCCGCGTCCTGCCAGCAGCAACAGAAACAGTGCAGGTGAGGGAAGGGGAGGGAAAGGGGATGTGTCAGACTGCCCCTTATGCCTCCTACCTCAGATACTTCCGGATGGGCTCACAGGCCACCTCCAGGATAACCATGGAAGGATCCAGCTCCCGCAGAGCCTTGATGGCTGAGATGTACAGAGTGATGATGTCGGAAGTGTTGACTCCTACAGGACAGGAGCACAGGGAGTGAGAGTCCTGCAGCACAGACTAATGGCTTGAATAGAAGGGGTTTGGATGGTCCAAGCCCTCTGTTCTGTCTGTGGTGTTGGAGGAGGAGGGCTTGCTGCCCTACTGCCCAAGGCAACGGGGCACATCAGATTCATGTGCCTGAGAAACCAGTTCTGAGCACGAACCGAGGCTCAGTGCTGAGCCCTGACAGTGAAAAGAGGCCTTTGCCCATCTGGACCAAAGCTAAACCTTGTGTTCCTGACCACAGTGTAAAAATGAGGCCAAAATGGGCTGGGACACCATCAGCTGCTGCTGCCATAACCACTGGAACATGGAGAGCATGTGATGGGCACAGTGACTGCCCCTCGCTCCTCAAACAGGAAACCAGACCAGCTCCCAGTAGGTCCCCATTCATGCCCAGGCTCCTCACAGTGTCAGGACACAGACAGGGATGTAAAACCCACCAGGGTGCAGAAGTCTCATTTCCAGAGCACTTTTCAGGGAGCTGAGCAGCTGCTGCCTCTGGTTAGTCCTTTCCAGGCAGAACTTGAGGTCCTCCACAGCAGGCTTTGACTCTGGGAAATCTGCAAACCGAGCAGTGATCAGGAGCAGTGCCAGGCTCTGAGGGGTCGCAGGGGGAGGCAGTGTGGCACATCAGAGAGATCTCTCACCCACCCAGCCCCAGCCCAAGGGTGAAGCACCTCGGATGATGCTGAAGAGTTCCTCGATGCGCATGCTGGCGTAGATGCGGTAGAAGAACCTCTGGACATGGCAGCGCCAGCGCTTCAGGGTGCTGCTGGCTTCTGGGGAGGGCTGTGCCAAGGAGCCATCCTGCAGGAACACCCTGCTGAGCCACCCAATCACCTTCTCTATCCACTGCACAAAGACAGGGAGACACACATGTGATGAACACAGAGCTGGATGCACAACCATGTCCCAGCCCACCCCAGGGAGCCACCATAGTGGCAGAAAGGGACAGCTGGACCACCCCCAGCAGCTCTTCAAATGTGCCCCAGCCTGGGTTATAGCTGGGGAAAGCCCAGCTGAAAGAATTGGAACTTTAACTAAAGATACAGGATATGGACTGTGCAGCTGGGTGTGAGAAGATAAGGGGTGATGATGGACTGAGCGCAGGCACTGGGATCCAAAAAGGACAGGGTTTATTCCAAAACTTGCAGCTTATTCCATTCTGGCAGAGTTGGAAATGGGACTGAAAACAGCCATAGAAATTCTAATTATGGGCTCACCTACACAGAGGGAGGGTCCTCTGGAGGCCAGGTGGCACTTGTGGATCTTGTGGTTTGTAAACTGGAACCACAGAAATTCCCTCATTACTACAGACATCATGAGGTGAAGTGTGACAGTCCTTCATGCACAGGTCAGAGCAAACCTTCCCCTCCAGCATCAGTCAAAATGGGGAGCTTTAACCACCTCTCCTGCCAGGCGTGGCAGAAGTCATAGCCCTGGACTGGATGTTTTAAGTTGGAATCTGCTTTTAGCCTGAGCTGCCAGCAGCAGCTGCACATCTCCCAGGGAGGACCTTCACTGCCCCCATGCCTGCCTCACCTCCTGGAACTCGCTGAGGAAGGAGTGCTCGTATTCCCCGCGGCAGCGCTGCTCCATCCTCTCCTCGATCATCCTGTGCAGGATGGTGGTGACAGCGTCGGCGCTCACCCTCTCCAGCAAGTTCAGCCGGCGGCTGCGGGCACAGGGACACCACCAGGAGTGTGTGTGAGCAAAGGCACCAGCAAATCAACAAAATCTTATACCTGAAGGCACCACCCTCCCTGTACATTGCACAGAGCAATGCCACATGCTCTGATAGCCCACACCGATGCACTACACACATGACACATGACACTACTGCTATCCCATCTTCCTTACAGACATTATTTATAGCCATCAAAAGCTTTTTCATTTACAGGAGTTCCACAGAATCAGAGAATGGTTTGGGTTGGAAGAGACCTCAAAGATCACCTAGTCCAAACCCCCGCCCATGGGCAGTGACACCTTCCTCTAGTTCACTTTTTTGTGGTCAGAGGCCTCAGAGCAAGAGGAAGATATTCTCATATCCAGGGAGAGGAACTTTCTGTTCAAAGATCTGCTCTTGTTCAACCACCAGTTGAAAGCAGAAAGCCCGTGCTGAGTTCTCTACCCAGTACCATGACACAGCCTGACCTCACCCAACTCCTCCTGTTCTCGGGTATCAATAAAACCTGCTGCTGCTCCCCATCCAGACCCCCCTTTGCTCCGTGTGACAGCCACCACCCCGTGAGACACCTACAGAATGTCATTGAGCTGCTGGAACTGCTCCATGGCTTCAGGGCACCAGCACTGCTCCCTCTTGCTGCTGCAGCCTGCACAGAGCGGGCCCTCTCCTCCACCCTCCTCTGGGTCACTCTCCTGCTCAGTCTCACTCATGCTGCTCTCACACTCGTTTGTTCCATCTTCTCCTTTCTTCCACTGCCGCATGTATATCCTGAACGTGCGGCTGTAGAACTGCTGGATCATCTCCTGGAAGGATTTGGTCGTGGAGAAGAAGAGGATAGCTTTGAACATGGTGTAGACCTTCTCCTGCAGCGTCTGAGCGCCTGTGCCCAGGAGCAGGCCTGCCTTGGTCCACTGCTCCAGGAGCTCCAGGCTGTTCAGGTAGGGCTCCAGGCGGCACTTGAGCAGACTGAAGGCATCCAGGAGCAGCGCAGCACACTGGGGCTCCTCAGCCGTGTTCTCATACTGCCCGATGCAGTTCCAGAACTCAGGGCCGATATTCGTCTGCAGGTCGGTCTGCAGCACCTCGGTGAACCACTCCTCCACGATGGAGTGCAAGTTGTAGCACTGCAGCACGTCCAGGGCTGCCCGGAGCTCGGCATCCTGCAGCGGCCCTGCAGCTTCAGGCCTCGGGGCTGCCTGAAAAGCACAGGGGACAAGAATTAAGCATTCGAAGGAGCACACTGGGACTCTGCTAACTGCATCGGGGGGATGCTGCTCCTCCGTGGTGACCTGCCGGGGAAGCCCAGCACCCTCCTCCCAGGGTTCACACCCGCACACATCGTTGCTGTCCCTGCTGGTGGCTGCTGCAGGACACGGGTGCTAGTGGGAATGCTGAGAGCCACCCTTGCGTGCCCAAAACGCCAGGCTCTAGCACAAAACCCTTCCTGGCCAACACCAGCTCCCTTGGACGGAGTGAGAGCAGAGCCACAGCACGGCCCGAGAAGCTGTAGCCCTTTGGTCCGGCTCCTGGTTGGGGTGATGGGGAGAGAGGCCGGCTGGACCCTCAGCCCTTCCCTGACAGCCCCCCGCAGACACCACTTAGGAGCCCCTTCCNCCGGGGCCGGGGCCGGGCACGGTGAGCGGGCCCCTCAGACGGTGCCGCCCCGCTCTGAGGGTACCGCCCCGCAGGGCTGTCGGAGCTCCGCGCCCGGCGGGACGAGCTGAGCGGGCGGATCCAGGAGGAGGAGGCGGAGCGGGGCCGGCTGCAGGCGCGGATCGCGACGCTCTGCCGGCGCTTGTCCGACACCAGCGAGAGCCTGGCGGGGCTGCGGTCCGCCCGAGCCCACATCGACAGCATTATCTCCGAGATGGACACGGCCTCCGGGCAGGTACTGACAGCGAGCAGTGCTGAGGGCTCTTCCTGCCCAATATTTAATGTATTTTATTTCACCTTTGATGGAATAATGTCATTAAAAGAGTCGAATTGTTGGGGCAGTAAGGGGTGGGAAGGAGGCACACAGCACGATGGCTGCACTGCCATTTGGCTCCTGGGACAGCTCTACCCTTTCACCTTCCCTGTGTGTGTTCCTGCCAGAGGGGGACTGCTTGATACCCCAGGCAGGGGCACATCTGAGGTCACTTCTGCATTAGCTTTTGTTTTTTAAAGAAGGATCTTCCCAGCCCCTTTTCAGACAAGTGACAATCTTCTTTCTCTTGATGACCAGGTAGAGTTTGTGTCCGAAACACTCTTTCACCTATTTGCTGCTGCCTAAATCCTTCTCCCATTCTCTTTGAACGTGACCAACTGCTCTGGCAGCTTCTTTTTCTCTTCCAAAGTCAGTATTTTCCCATGAAAATTACTTTCAGATGAAGCTGGAACCATTTCCTCAACCTCCTTTAAGACCTCATGGTTTGAAGTGAAGGGGGAAACTCACATAAAAATTTAAAAGCTTAACAGCTATGTTGTAAGGTACACAAACAAACAGCTCCTTTGAAAGAAACCTTACCTGAGATCCAAGTCACACCCCCAGCCTACAGATGAATTCCTGTTTATTGAAATGAACTGACACTCGCAGGAGACCGAAAGAGGTGGTGAGGAGATGTCCTTCAGAGAGAAACCAGTAACAGAGTTCCTTTCCTGTGGATGTACATCCTTAATTTGTGATTCCTCCTCACCTTCTGCCAGCCCCCACAAGATTTCACCTTCCTCCAGCACCTCATCCTGTGGGGCACTTCCCTCATCTCCTCTCTGACCACTTGATGATTTCCACAAACTCACAGGAACATAAGTTATTTTTGGGGCTATAACCATCACATTTGGTTACAATTGTCCACTGTGTTAAAATTTTTAACTGGTGAGATGGACAGGTAGCAAGGTCTCTTAAATGTGTTGTTGCCTAGAGCACAGGAAGCAGGGATGTTAGATTATGTACACAGTGAGCTAAAAATAGGAGAAAATTAGTAACAGATATAGTCTGATATAAGGTCACTGTAGATTTGAGTTAGTCTTGAAGCCAGAAACCCAAAATGTGCAGTTTTAACGATGGAAAAGAGTTGAAAATTTTGGTTAGCTGACCCAGTTAATACTGATATTTTTTAAAAAGCCCAGGTACCAAATTTCCCTTAAAAAACCCCACCCAACCAATCAAAACACACCAAACCAACCAAAAACCTCCCCTCCCCTCCCAAGTCTGCTTCAGGAAGTTCTGTGCCTCATGTTCCAAGGCAGATAAACTGCTTAAGGCCGTTCATATTCAGAATATGAACACAAACCAGAGAAATTCCCCCACAGATATCCCCACAGTGAGACAGGGTAACACATCACCAGGGAACCCTTCTTGCTGCAAAGCAGATCAGCTGAATTGGACGGGAACTCATAAGAGAAACAGTTTATGTAAAAATAAGCTATTTTTATTTCTTTTCCCAGATACTGGACAATTCTCAGACATTGCTAGATGTCCTGAAGAAGGAAATGGGGGCTCTTGGTAAAGCCATTGAGCCACAAAGCACTTCATTAGGACAACGAGTACGTCGACAGAAGCGTTCCTAAACTTCTTCAGCCTGGAAAGTCCTGTTGGCCAGGGAGAGCTGCTGGTGTGGTACAAGGAGGCCACATTTAATAAAAGCCTTTGTTTTGCAGAAGTAAATTTTCCTTTCAGATGTGCTTTGGTATTAGTCAGAGATCCACTAAAGCTGATCCTCGAACGCTACAGATCAGGGTAGGCATTTACAAAAAAAATACCCTTCATGTTGAGCACAGCGATCCTGAGGCACATCCCAGGAGGTGACTGATCAGCTGATGTTCCTGCCCTCAGGACAGCACTCACCCTGCTCTGCCTGCAGGGAGCTGGAGTACCTGGGCAGGGATTAGAGCACGAGGCTGGGAAGTGCAAAGGAGTGCTCAGTGAGGCGTCAGTCACAGCTCCGAGGTGGAGCAGGATCACCAGGGGAAGGAGCAGAGAGTCAGCTCTGCACTCCCACCCCCGGGCTGTCCTGCCCACAGGGCTGCAGGCACGGAGTTAACTCACACGAGAACCAGAGCAGTGTTTGAGCTGCACGACAGTGTTGGCTTTAGCATTCCTCATGGATCCAGAGCAGAATTAAGCCAGGGCTACTTCAGACACCTTGCCCCTAACTTGAGTTGAAAGCAGCTTTGCTTTATCAGCTGCAAGCTGTGCTAGAAACAGAGCTGCCTTAAACTGACCTGGGCTTTTCCACAGGGGAAGATGCTCACTGGGACGTTTTCTGCTAGAAAACCTGTGCTGAAAACTCACCCTTTAAATCTAGCAGTCACCAGCAGTCTCATTTTCCCTCATTGTACCCCAGTCTCAGCACCTTATCCTGAAGTATTTCATTAACGGGGGAAGCCTCAACACAAGGAGCTCCATGGTCCCTGTGTCATGTCTCAGGCGTATGCACTGCAGACACATCCTGCTCCTGACAAGTCACACAGGCAACAGATCTCAAATCAGCTTGGAACTGACAAGGAGATGCAAAATGTTTCTTTTGGGCTCTCCCCCCCCTCCCCCCACCAACATCTAACGAA
>VZTZ01002141.1:98999-116734 GCA_013400955.1 Drymodes brunneopygia
TTTTCTTGCATTATCTTTCCAAAAGTATTTAGGCACCCAGGGCAGAAGGGAACAGCTACAAGTAGGTATGCCCTAACACTTAATCCTGTGTTTTTCAGCAGAACAACCCTCCCCTGCTGCTACAACACACACCAAACCAAGCACAAGGTATGCAGAGCATTTTCAGTTCACAGACCAGTGTCATTTGAGTAGACATTCATTATCTATAATAGACAAACCAATAACCATCAAACTTAATCAAAGATACCAGCCTGTTCCTTTGGATCACACCCCACACTGGGGTACCATAAAGCCCAAAGAGGCTGGATCTGTTCCCACCACATTTCTTTTAATCCCAAAGTACAAATCACATTAGCAGCACTGCTCCATCTGTTCCAGAGTGCAATTTTGACCCTGAGTTTACAGTATTAGAAAACTTGAATGGAAGATTCTAGCAGATTCCTTTGCATATTGGCTGCATTAAACAATTACAATAGAACTATAAAAATCCTACAAAAAAACAACAAAAAAACCCACATTCCTTGTTCAAGTTCTGCAGAAGAAAGGAGTGAAACTGCCCTCCTGTGCTTTGATTAGAGGAGCAGAGCAAGTGTGGCTCAAAGGAAGCAACCAAGGCAGATCAATCAGATCTGGAACAAAGCAACAAGAGGAGCTTGCAAACTGGAGCACAACCAGCAATTCCCAGAGGTTGGATGCCAGAGTTAGGAAGGACAGAGCAAAGCTATGGCCAATGTTTGGGAATCTTCAAGAGGGTCGAGACAGTCTGGACACTTCTCTACTGATTGGTGCAAAAATAACACCTAAAACTAAAGTCATTCATTGCTCTTCCCATCCCTCCCCTCAGGGTGTTCAGTGAACTCCACAAGCATGTAACTGGCACATGAATTCAGTGAAACCAGAGCCAGAAACATGCCAAGGACAAACCATGAATGGTTTTCCAAACTGACACCCAATGTGTCAAATCACAGCCACACCTAACTGCCCAGTGTTTCCAGTGCTCCAGTTCCAGAGCCATCCTCCACTGGGGAGAAGGGTTGCAAAAGCTGCCCAGACCCTGCACAGTGCCTGGACTCAGATAAGCACAGTGAAAAATCAACATCCATCCCAGCGTTACAGATGTCCTTCCCACACTTGCCTAGCGGCAGCTGATCTTGAACAAGGAATATGCAAGGCCACAGGCAGAATAAATCATACTCCTTGAAAGCAGTAATTCGGTCCCAAAATCCAGTGCAAATATTCTCCGAAGATGCCCGAGGGCATCCGGTCCAGCCTTGGCAGCGGGTTCCGGGGCCAGGCGCGGTGCGGGGCCGGTTTGGGTGGCGGCTCCCGTGTGGGCTCGGCGGCTGCACTGCCCCGTCCTGCCCAGCAGCCGCTGCTGCAGCACCGCCGAGCAGCCTCAGAAATAGAGCGCGGGTTCGCTGCTGAAATCCGACAGGCCGCCCTTCTCCGCCGGGGTGAGCTGTGGGCAGAGCACAGGGACACCGCGGTGCCGTCAGACCCGGCCCAAAGGAGCCCCCTCACCCCTGGATGGTGCCTCAGCATCTTGCCCGGGCCAACCGGGTGTGTTTAGTTAGCCCCCCCACCCCTCCTCCAGACGTGCCCTGGAGTATCATAAAGTCCTGCAATGGTTTGGGTTGGAAGGGACCTTAAAACCCATCTTGTTCCAACCTCCTGCCCTGGCAGGGACACCTTCCACTATCCCAGGTTGCTCCAAGCCCCACCCAGCCCGGCCTTGGACACTTCCAGAGATGGGGCAGCCACCCTGCACCAAGGATTCACCACCATCACCAGGCACAATTTATTCACAATATCTAATCTAATCTCTTCTCTTTTAGTTTAGAACTATTCCCCCCAGGTAAATATCTCAATCTCCCTTTTTTTTCACAAGCCCCCTTTAGGCCCTGGAAGGGGCTCTGAGATCTCCCTGGAGCTTTCTCTTCCCCAGGTGGACACCCCCAGTTCTCCCAGCCTGGCTCCAGAGAAGAGGGGCTCCAGCACTCGGAGCATCTCCATAGCTTCCTCTGGACTTGTTCCAACAGATCCATGTCTTTCCTGTGCAGGGCACAGAGTGTGCCAGCTGCCTGAGTCTCCCTCCCACAGCCGGGGAGGGGCAGCTGTGTTGGTGGCAGTGGGACAGTGTGTTGATCCCTTCGGGAGCAGTGACACAGCTCCCTGGGCAGGAACACAAACACAGGTGTGCAGGGAAAGGCACATCCTGTCCCATCCACTGCCCAGAACAACCCCCACTCCACAAGAGAGCACAGGATTTGCTTATTTATAGGCTCACCATGACTTGGTTCCTATGGGAATCAGCTTCCTTTGGGAGGGGTCCCTCTGCAGCAGGACCCTCATACTTCTGCTCCTGCCACTCACTGAACTTCACGGAGTGCTTTGGGGTGTAGCTGGATAAATCTGCTGGAAGGAGAAACATGAGGTAAATATTCCTCACAACCCCAAAAAGAAGTGGAACCAGGATCCCAGCAGGGAGAGCTTGTAATCTGTCCATCTGCAGCCCCCTGTTCACCTCCATTAGCATCTCCTCCCATGTGGAGCCCCTGAAGAGTCTGTAGGAAACATGGACAGTGCCAGACACTACCAAAAACCCCACAGTGCCAGCACAGTGCCTCACTCACCTGAGTTAGGTGTACTGGGATGCAAAGTGCTGTTTGGGCGTGGAACATAAAAGGTACGAGATTTTTCTTCCTCTGTTTCAGAAGTGTGTCCTTCCTCCTCCTCATCCTCTTCTGCCAGGGAGCTCTCTGAGGGGTACTCAAACATCGTCTGCAAACTTGTCTCATTGAAAGAGATCTTCATCTGGATAAGAGCAAAGGAGAATTATCAGAGAGAAGCACAAAAACCTGCTGATCCCCACGCTGGCTCTGGCACAGGCCACTGCACATGTCAGGGCTGCCCCCTGGTTTAGAGCAGCCACTGCAGATCCCCCCATCCCTCCCCTTGTGCTTTGGTGGATCTCTTGCCACGCTGAGGGAAACCCCAAAGGCAGAGCCAAATGGATGGGATGGAGGCAGGAGGCCCAGGGGTCTGGAGTAGCTCTGGCTTTGTGCCCTCTGCCAGCACTGATGCCCAGCACCCAGGAGGAGCTGCCACCACTCTCTCATGGGAGGGACAAGCAGGAAAGCACCCACATGTTGCAAAGGTGACATTGCAAATTCCTGGCAACTCCTTTGTGTATCCAAGCTCCAGAAAACAGAAACATCCATGATCAGGACTCCAGTCTTGGGAGGACATTCTGGCAAAGATCTATTTCAGCTACATAAAACGGGGCTTAAAACCAGAAATGAGAAGAGGGAAGCAGCTAAAGGAGAGATGGTGACTGCTGGTAGCAGACAGGGAAAATACTGGACAAGGGGGAGGCCTTAAGGGCTCTGGTTTGAAACCAGTTTTGTCTTAGTATTGACACTAATGGCCTTTCCACAGTCACTGGGAGACTGAGAAATGAAAGTGACTCAAACACAAGAGTTCATCAAGGGCTAACAAGAATTTTATGGTCATGAAGAAAACTGGAGAGCAAAAACACTAGAAATGGAATGGTGTTTAAGAGCAACCCTTGCACTAAAAAAAGTTCATCACCTGTGAATAACTGAGGAAGAAAATCTGGGATTGGCTATAGGACTGTAATCATCATTAGGATGCTGCTTAAATAAACCAGGAATGAAGTAAGGCATTCCTGCTGGAAACAGGGACTGCCTGGCTCTCTCCTCCCAGTAACACCCAGCAGGTGGTGAAAGTAACTCCAGATGTGCTCGTCCAAGCTGCAAAGAAAAGCTGGGGGAAGGGTTTGTTCCCCTACAGCCCTGCCTGTCCTAATCATTACCTACATTTGTGCTCCAGGGATCTGGTTACAGGTCACCTCAACAGGTGCAGAGGAGATTCACTGGCAGAACTTCACACCAGCAAAGTGAAGGTGGAGAAAAAGCACAACAGCCCTTTGTAAGTACTCCAGAAAATAACCACCAAGGAGCAGGGAACTGCTGATGCCAGCACACAGCAGACAAACAAGGAGGAAAAACTTGCCAGGAGTTTAAGTTCATGCCAGAAGCAGGGAAGTATTTAGCCAACACAGATCAAGGTTCAGGAGCAGCTGTTGTGATCCCTTTACTTCTAAGTACAATTAAAATTCAGCCAATAGGGTTATAAACAGAATGGAAAGGACGTGGCAGCTTGTGGCAGGTGGCAGGAGCTGGATGGTTCTGGTCTCTCCAGATGCAGTGTAATGACTGGCCAGGAGGAAGTGCAGCACATTTATCCCACATTTTCATCATATAGGAAATCCCCAGAGCATTTATCTCACATTTGTGTCATACAGAAGATCCCCAGAGGCTGGGAAGTGGCACCTGGCCCCAAGCAGCCCTCAAGCACCATGATGCTGCCCAGGTGCACCCATTCCCTGTCACAGCAGCAGTCAGAGCACCTGAGTGACCCTTTGGGGGGCTGCCAAAGTCACACCTGGATGTCCCCCAAGGGCCAGAGCTGCCAGCAGGTCACAGTGCCACCGGTGTTGCTCACAGACAGGAGCCCTGGAGCTCTGGAGGGATCAGAGCAGGACAGGGAGCATTTCACTGCTGCTTTTCAGGAAAGATGAAATCAGGGTAACAGAGGGAGCAGTTGCAGCTCCTCCACACTGCAAACCCACAGCTGGAGCTCTGTGCTACTCTACCCCAGGGCAGGAGGGACCCTGGACACAAGCTGGCTCCCCCACCCCACTCCCAGGAGAAGGCAGGATAGAAACTGCATGGAGGGAACTGCTTTTCCCCATTCCCTGCCCCAGCCCTGGCCAGAGCCACTCTGATTGTCCCCAAATGACACATGGGGAGAAGAGTGATTCTGTTTCAGAGAAAGAGGGTTGGAATAAAATGGTCCTGAAGCTTAGAGCATCCCAGTTGCTGCTTCCTGAATTTCTCATCCCTGTTGCTGACCTAGATGCTCCCTGATCCGAGCCAGGCTGTCACTGCTCACAATGTGCTGTCTGTCCTGTGGGGATGAGCCACACTGCCAGGCACGAAGGCCACGAGGGTGGAGGTGCCCAGGGCTCCTGGAAGCTCAGCAGCTATCCCAGAACCAGAAACTGCACACAGGCTGCTTACCAGTGCTGCCAGTGGCACTGAAGGGCAAGAAGTACTTGGCTAAACACAGAAAACAAAGGAGACAAGAGAGATATGCCTTGGGGTTTAGAATTTAAGCTTGGGAGATGGAACTAAATATTTTTGCTATCTGGAGGAAATCTCTAAGAAAAATGGCTTTGAGTCCAGTTTGGACCACAAGGTGCACACAGTGCTGGAGGAGAAAACAGCCTCAGCAGGGAGCAGAACCAAAAAGCAGAACAGAGCCAAAAGAGACACCCACACCCCACACAGAGCCCAGAGGCAACACCAACAGCCCCAAACCCAACAGCTCCCACTCCCCACAGCCAGGAGGCAATGCTGGAGCCCTTCAAACAGAGCAAGCAGTCAGTCCCCGGCACCCAGGGCACAGCTGGGGCCAGATCTCCTGCAGGGCTCACACAGGAAGTCATGCATGGCACAAGTCCCCCCAACCCACACTGAGCTGCCCTAGGGCAGATCCCAGCCCCTGCTCCCACAGCCTGCTCCAGGCAGAGCCCCAAGGCTGCTGCAATAAAGCCCTGGGCACACCCAGGCAGAGCAAACACCAGGCACAACCAGGCACTGGCACAGGATGGACCCAGGGGCACTCAGTCAGCCCTGCCCGTGGGGAGAGAGCCCCAAACCCCAAAACCTGCTGTGGCAGCACCTGAGCTCCCCTCTCTAAGCACAACACGGTTTCAGGGAAGCACAAAGCAGCTCTGACCCAACAGCACAGGGAGGGAAAAGCATTCAGGCAAAACCAGGGGACACACGGGGCAGAGAAATGCTCTGAGTGGCTACAGAGCATAACTGAGAGCTGTGTGTGAGGAACACAGGCAGCTTCAGTGCCAGGGAGCAGCTCAAAAGGAAAACCAAGAGCCCAGTCATGGCACAGCCAATAGGTTTGCACAGCCAGCAGTGCCTTGCCAGGCCACAGAGACTTTTATGGGAACACAAAAGGCAACAGGGGCCGTTTCTTTAGAAGAAAAGCGTGTCCCAGCAGAGCCAAGCTGGCTGGAGCCCGGCCAGAGGCCTCTGCTCAGCCCTGTCTCGGCGCTGCTTCCCCTGGTTCTGCCCCAGCAGCAGCTGCCAGTTGTGGCAAGGAAGAATTTTGCACCCTTCAGCTGTGGATGTTTGCAGGGATTTGTCACTCTTTGCTCAGCTAGAGGCTTCACCCACAGCTGTGTCACAAACCCAGGGTCCAACCCAAGCCCATATATATAATATATTTATATTATTTATAATATATTATACATAAATACTCTGCCCAGCAATCACACACACCGGAAAGAGTAAAGCAGGCTTTTCAGGAAACATTGTGCTGTTCAGCCAATAGGTTCTCGTTGCCATAGCAAAAAACATTTATTTATTTGCTAGGATTTGAACAGTAATGAGTAACAGAATATCCAGGAAAGAGAAGCCAGGGCAAACATTGCCCAACAAAGCATAAATCTGAGCAGTCATACAGAGCTCACTTAGAAAAGGGAAGTCAACCTTGCTTCAGGCTGTCAGGACTCAGGCTGCACTCAGACCTGGCACCAAAGAGCCCCCACATACAGAGATTTATTAAAAATAGAAATAACCAATTTATAGAACCCAACCTACAGCATGAGCAATGACAGTCAGCAACCACCTCACCTCCAAAGAGGAGGTAGGAGAGTCTGCAAGGCAGTTTTAATGATAGAGCAAAGACCTGATGGCTTCTCACACACCAGGGACCTCTCTGGGAGTCTCTGGGGGTTAATCTGCATCCTCAGCTCCAGAAGCAATCTCCTTACTTTGGCTTTTCTCTTCTCCATCCATTATCACATCTACTGCTTGGCTGATGAGCCAAAGCCAAAGCAGGGTGTTTACACCTTTTAAACTGAAACCTCTTTGACAATCCAAATCCTCACCTTGTAACAGTCAGAAAAAAATAATTATTGTAGGCATTAAAAGAATAAAATCATCCTATAACTGTATTCTAGCAGGGAGAGTCTGAGTCAGCATTTGATCCCTATCACAGCAGCCCAGAACAGGGGGGCTGAGAAGGGCTGAGCCCATCTCCCTTCCCCGGGAGTGGTTCCCATCTCCCAAACCCGGGGCTCCTGCAGGAATTGCTATCCCTGCTCTGTCCTTGGAGGAGCAGCAGGGGATGGCAAGAGGTGCAGCACAAGCTGGGCTCCATCCCTGCCCTGCTGCCCTCCCACAGCACATCCCAACCCACCAAGTGCCTCACCAGATCCCAACAGCTGAGCAGCACCAGGGATCAAGACCTGTTCTCTTCAGGTACTGATTTTCCTCCAATCATCCTCTCTCCTCAATAATTCCCAAAAAACAAGGACTGCACTGACTCCCCAGGACATGCAGGGGCTGCCAGGTGCTGCTGGGTGTGATGTAAAGCAGCTTTTCACATCTGGTCCGTCACAGGATCACAGAATAAGCCGAGTTGGAAGGGACCCTCAAGGGTCATCCAGTGCCACCCCTGTCCCTGCCCAGACCCCCAACAATCCCCCCTGGGCATCCCTGGCAGCGCTGCCCAAACGCTCCTGGAGCTCTGGCAGCCTCGGGGCCGTGCCCATTCCCTGGGGAGCCTGGGCAGTGCCCAGCACCCTCTGGGGGAACAACCTTGCCCTGAGATCCAACCTCAACCTCCCTGACACAGCTCCAGCCCTTCCCTGGGTCCTGTCCTTGGCCACCACAGACACTGGTCTGCCCCTCCTCTTCCCCTCACGAGGAAGCTGCCTCCTCTCTCAGCAGCACAGGAGGGTTTGGGTGGTATCTGCAGGAAGGGTGGACAGCCCAGCATGACCACAAAGCACGGGCTGACACCTCTGAGAGATCAAGCACACACAAAACAGGTGCTCTGAAGAACCTTTTGCTCCTGAGCCACCTCACATCGAGGCACATTTGCTGCTGCACTGGTTGTCTAAAGATTGGGTCAACGAGATGAAAGCACAAGACATCACACCTGATACCTGAAACTGCAGCCAGCTGGGAGTGTCAGCCAGCCTGTACACACACAGCATCCCAGGGAGGGCTGCAAACAGTCCCCTGAGCAGGGCAGAAAAGCTCCTCAAGCTTCAAACCCATGGGGTTGGTTGGATGGAGGCTCAGGACCTGGATCAGGAGGAGGGTCTAACACAGAACAACCTCCCACTGTCATGGAGAGGCAGAAGGAAGGTCTCTGCACAGACAAATAACTGCTTGTGAGACTAGAAACAGGGTGGAAGCAGAGATTTTATGGTGGACAAAGATCCCCAAAGGGTTTAACCTGCTCTTCCCACCTAACCAGTCCCACAGAGTAGCAGATTTAGTAAAAGGAAACAGAAAAGCAGTTCATAACCTCCAAACCTCTTCAGGAACATCCAGTTTTTTTCACAGCAGCCTGCAGTCAATGATCTAGACAGTTCCCATTAAAAAAACCTTTTATAGAAAGGATTTTTGAGAAAATGAGCCAGTTTTTTTGAGAGAGCAATGAGCTTGTCTGTGTGTCTGTGCTTGTCCTGAACACATGGTCACGTGTCAGCCCAAATTATTGAATAACTCCAGGCACAAACTATGTGGGCAGCCTGCAATAGCACCCTAGAGACTGCAGCAGCACCAGCACATCACCAAGGCATTTGCTATCATTCAGAAGATAAGGAGCTTTTGTGCCTCTAAAGCCTTTCCTTGACACAGAAATAAAGGGTTTTTCCCTGACAAGTGTCCCTAGGAACAGAGGGGACTTGAGGCTTGGTTCCTGTGTTGGATTAACCCTGTACTGCTGTGGCTGAAGCACTAAGTACACCCAGAAAACTGCACATGGCACTTCAGAAATGTACTTTTCTGTCATTCTGTACAAAAAGAAGAGTTTTGGGGAACTGGAGCTGGCTGTGACACCACAGAATCACTTGACCATGCTTTTCCAAGAAGTGTTTCCTGAGAGTAACACTGACCTTTGCCCAACTATTAACTGCACCTCAGTGAGTTACTGAGTAGAGAGAGCTAAGAGCACTAAAGATTTACAGCAGGAACACGTCAGGGAAGCCCCGTGTCGCTGGCAAAGGAGACATTTCCTCCAGGATCACATCCCAGCTCCCAAGCCACAAGGCAAAACAAGAAAGTCTCCGTTTACAAGGCAACCCACAGAGCCAGCTCTGTGTAATCAATATGCCAAAGCACATGGCAGATAGGAGCAACGCATGGAGATTCGAAATATTAAACTCCTTGTGCAGGACACAGGCAAGTTTCAAATTCCTGATCAGAAGTGACAGGGTAGGGATAGCCCCGAGAGCAGGGGGGGCAAGGGGCTTGGTTAACTCTTCCCTTCACTGTGCAGGACAAGGGAGATTCCAGTGCCCTGCACACAAACACAGCTGGAGCCCCAGTGTGCCAGGGCACAAAGCAGCCTTTCACCCTGGCAGCCCTTTATTTCTCCTCACATCTGCAGGCAGAGGAGCCAGAGCCTTCCACAGCCTAACAAGCAATTCAGAAATTGCTTTCTTGGCCCCTAAGAACTGGACAAATCTCCCCACTTGTACAAAACAGATCTCATCTGAATACACAAAGGGAGCAGGATAAGCAAGGTACAATCAGTGTCGAGGGTTGGTGTCCTCATAAAAACCACACAGAGCTCCCCTGACAGCAGAGGATTTCACAGGCAGCTCTGAGCAGCCCATTTGTAGCTACAACGGGGTGCAGTGCTGGGAGCTGCCACCCACAAACATTTCTGTGCTACCCAGACTGCCCAGAGCAGCTCAAACAAATCCCTGGGTTTGGTGCTGGAATGGGACCCATGGAGCATCATTCCACGGGAAATAGACAGAGGCTGGGAGCAGAATTACTTCCCACTCTGTGAGGGAGCTCATTCCAGGCTTCAGGACCAAAAGGCTCCAGCAATGTGAACAGTATCACCTGTGCAACAGAGTTCATGTCTCTCTTGCCCTTTCCCTCTCTTTGAACTTCCTTGATGAGAAGCAAGTGCAGCAGGTTCACCAGGAGCCTCGGGGATGTGCCCTCAGAGCTGCATTTTCACCAGCTGCAAGTGGCACAATTTCCCTACACACACAAGTGTTTTGTCTGAGATATTTCCTACATTCCTGGCAATGCCCACAAGGCAGCAGCTCCATCCTGCCGAGTTCCCGAGATCATCTGAAGGGCACTTCTCAGAAAACATCAGCCCAGATTTGCCCAGGACGGCTGTGAAGTCGCTCTGTGTGACACAGACACTTCATGTGACTCTTCCTACACAGACTGGCAAACAGGGACATCCTCCCAGCCCCACACAGCGCTGCAGTCACTGGAGAAGTCTGGGTTGTAAATAGGTTTTAAATTTAGGTTTCACTTGGGAGGAGGGTGAGCACAACCCCTGAGGTACCCAGATTTCCTTTACTGCCACTGCACACAGAAACAAAACATTTTCATTTTCCCTGCTGTTCCCCACACATAACACAGCCTAGCAGGACTCCTGACCCAGCCACCTCACTGCGTCCTTCCTCTGCTCTTCTCAGAACACCATGACCACATACTGGAAAAACCAGAGTGGGAAGGAAAACCCAAACCTGAGGCAAACTGAATCCCTGAGATGGAGGGAAATTATAAACCATCTCCAATCTGGCCCACAGATTAAGGCAACTGATTAAGAAAACGTTAACTGTAATCCTCGTGATTAGAGTTCAGAGCACAAAGTACTTCAAATCTCCTCTCGAGCTCTGGGGCAGGCTGAGCCCTGGGCACGTCCTAACCAGCTTCAAAGCCAGGCTCGAATCTTATTTGCGTAAGAGTTTCTATTTTAGCCCTTCTGTCCCATTCCCTGCAGTACTGACAGCAGCAGGCAGGACATGGGGGCAACAGAGGCAGGACAAGGGGAATTTGGGACCAGCGTCTACTGTCACTGCAGCACGAGGAGAAGCATGGGAGTGGTGAGGCCATGGAGAGCCTCAGCCACAGAAAGTTTCCCACTACAGAGATGAGATAAATCTGACTCATCTGCTCTGCCAGAGTTTCATACAACAAAGTCCCAGCACTTCAAGGTGCTGGCAGGCAGTGGGGAAACAAAAAAACCACCCGCTGCCCCACCGACAGCCTCGGGGGCAGCTTGTGAAGTGGTTTAAGAGCTGTAACTGCAGCAAATTCTGATTTCTAGTCTTCAGCCATCAGCATCACAGAAAAAAAATCAGTGGAATTAGTAAAGGGCAGGGAAATGGCCCTGTCTGGGTGAAAGAGCCTGCTGCCATCTGACAGTTAATGGAGATCATCTCCGCAGGGAGGGACCGCACTTCATCATCCAAGACACTGATTTCCTGAGCATGACTTATCACTGCTGACCTCATCTCCTAAAAATGCAATACATCCATGTCAGATGCTGCCATTGCCCCTCCTTAAAGGTGGCAGATGAATCTGCCCCAACACAGCACAGCCAGAGACAGAAAATAGAAAAGGAACACGCAGTTCTCCCAGAGCTAATGAACACAAATCTCTGTCCTGACCCCTCCAAAACACAGAGATGACATAATCAAAGGAATTTTTGCGGGGAGATTTTTGCTTCTACCACCAGATTAATTTATTTGTGTTATGGTTAATTTACTTGTGTTACACATTGCAAAAAAAATACTTCAGGCAGCCACCAGTATTTAGACTCCACACTGTGCAGACTTGCTTCAAACAGGTCTGGGCAACAGTTGAAAATGTTGATCCCCGCCAACATCCCAAGCCTACACCTGGTTCTCACAGGAGACCATTTCCAGCAGAACTGAACAGATGGAAAACAACAGAGCAAGAAGTTCAGCAGGTTAGACCAACAAAGCTACTGCCCATGATGAAAACTGAGGAGTACTTAGAACAATTTTTGTAAAAGACTTTTACAAAATTTGGAAGCCATATTCAGCCATTATGCAGTTCAAGAGGTTAGGATACAGACCATGGCAAAGTCCATGTAAGCTGGAACTTTTTGAAGTTCAGCTGAATATCTTTGAAGACAATTTAGCTTTAGACTCTAAGTGTTTGGATCCCACCAGCCTTGTTCCCATAATCCCTGCTCACACTGGGCTGTGACTCGCCTGCCAGCACACGGCAAACTGCCAGCTGCGACAAGCACAAAACATTAAACCCATCAACAACCTGATGTCTGCTGGCTCTCAGGTCCTGTTATTCACAGGGCTTTGAGTGGCCTGGCCAGAATTCATTCACCTTCCCTGCAGGATGCTGAGGAGGGACCGGATCCTGGAGAGGACAAACACTCGGGCAGCACTGCAGGAGTGACACACTGAAAGAGCAGGGTCAGGGCACGTTCTGCACACACAGGCAGAGTGCAGCCTCCAAGGAGAGGAGAGCCTGAAGCCTAAAGCCAGTGACTGCTCGTGGGGAGCCCAGCTGGCTCCACAGTGCTCTGTCCTTCCCCAGCTCTCGCTCCCACACACCAACCACATGTTCTGCAGAAACCCAGATTTCTATCTCACCGACAACTTTATTGTACATTATTCTGGCAGGTAACCAAACCACCACTGACTCCTGTCAGCTCAGCCGAGTGAGATTTTATCCTCTGAGATCCCAAAGATCCACATCCTGCAGCAAAGCCTTCCCGTCCTCCTGGTACTACTACCAGGCTGAAATGCCTTTACTTCTCTGCAATAACAGAGTACAAAGAGGAGCCCTGAGCAGAGGTCACCAACAGTGTGCTGCATCCTCTGCCCCACTCCCGGTTTAGAATAAAGGTCAGTAGGTCTCCTTCCACCCCTGCACATGTATCCTGTCCTCTCTGAGAGCTCAGCCAGCTCCTCCAGCAGCTGCCCAGTAGCTCCTGGCACATCCCTTCAGAGCTGCAAACCCACTTCTCAAAGTGAGTCCCACCCCCACTGCTTTGTCTGAACTGCTGTTGGTGCTGCCTGGAGAGGTGTCAAAACAGCCCCGGAGCAGATGAACAGCCCTGAAGGGCACCTGAACCCCTGCAGGAGCACAGGAGCTCCAGCTCATCCAGCCCCCAGCGTGAGCAGGGCTGGGGCTCTGCCCTCCACCTGCAGACCCTGATGTGTCCCATCACACACAGCCCCGCACTGACCTTCACAGCCCCTGTCCCACCACAGCAGCTCCACAACAGAGCTGAGAACAGATTTTTTATTTCCAACACATCATCTTCCTCTCCCTCACTGAGCTCCAGCTCCACCCCCCAAAACTAACAGCTGCTTCACAGATTTGAAGGTCTGGGAGAAGCAATAAAGCTGTTTATCCTGAAAGGCCTTGAACCAGCAGCATTCCTCAGACCACAGCAAAATCACAAATCCACAGCCACTGACAGCAGCCAGGAGCAGGGGCTGGACCCCCCTCTGTGCAGAGCACAGCACTGCTGGGACCACTCCCAGTCTGTCCCAGCCACCCTCCCAAAAAACCACAGAGGATGAGGATCAGAGGACATGGACCACCTCAGCTCCATTCTGCAGGCACCTCTACCACAATCATGCAATCAGTGGCCAGACATGGGGATGAAAAAGGGAGGCTGAATTTCTATATTTGAAGAAAAACACCACTTGCATCTTAAAGAACAGCGGGCTCCAACTGGCAGGGCTGACATCCTCCTTGCTAATAAATTCTTAGCCCTGACTGTACAGACACCCATTGATCACAGCATTTCCAGACTGGGCTGACCTGCTGTTTATCTCTCCCAGATTCCTGCTGGGCATCAGCAGTTAAACCTTTCCAAGTCCTTGAAGTTTCACTAAACACTACTTTCTTGAGTATGGAGCATAATTAAAGACCTTTTAAAAGCAAGGTTTGGAAAGGAAGATGCTTGGCACAAGAACGGTTTGTTCACCCCAAAAGACACAGGAAGCTGCTCACTAAAACCAGCATCAGGTTTTGACACCCCAAAAGAGAAAGTGGGTTGGTTTTAACAAACAACTGCAGCTCCCAGCTCACAGGAACAGTCTGTTTCTGCCCAATTCAGGCCAAAATCAAGTTTCTGAAAACCCCGACACAGCTACAAAACAGAACTCTTGTTTTTGGCTGGTTGCCTTGGAGACACAGAGTGATCTCTTGGGAAGAAACCAAGGAATGCATCCTAATACAAGCTCCTTCCTTTTCAGGCATCAACACTCAGCCTTATTACCCAGAGTAAAAGCCACAAACATCCTCTAGGTCAAGAGTAAACAGAAATCTTTCCATTTGTCCACCATCAGCATCTTCTAGACCCAGGCTACAAAGTCAAACTGTGTGCTTGACTGAGCAGGAAGGGAACTGAAAGAAAAATGGGTGTTTCTCCCACACCACATTTAATTTCACCCAGAAATTTGTGTATTGACTACTTTTGTCCAGTTCAAACTTATTTTCCAAAGGGTGCCTATTTATTTCAGCTTCCTGAGTTGTGCAAATATAACACGCAGTTTCTCCTTTGCCTTTTAATCTCTCTCCTCTCAAAAACCAAATGTTTACATAAGTTCTCCTGTAGGACGCCCCCCCATACAGCTCTTAGGGAACAGCTGTGTGTGCACCTTGCAGTATTTGGCACCTCAGTTGCACAGCAGGGCAGTTAATGCTGTCTAAGCTGATAAGAACAGGGCCA
The DNA here is from genome assembly GCA_013400955.1 of Drymodes brunneopygia. NCBI lineage: Eukaryota > Metazoa > Chordata > Aves > Passeriformes > Petroicidae > Drymodes > Drymodes brunneopygia. The sequence goes on from VZTZ01002141.1 coordinate 113,616, forward strand.
GAGAAGCTCCATGACCTGCCCAAGGTCACACAAATCCACCACGGACAGACAAAACAGTAGGTAACCAATTTCACGTGGTATTTTAGACCGGGAAAGGTCCTCTGCAGGTCTGTAGCCCAAACTCCTGCCTCAAGCAGGTCCGACCTGCCAGTTGCTCTAAGCTTTCCACGGGCAAGTTTCAGACAGCTCCAAGGATGAACACGCCACAGCTTCTCTGGGATTGACCAAACAAAAACAATTCAGTTGCTGCATTGGCCCTGGGCTCATCTCCCTCCCTCCTTTTTGTACTGCTAAGGACACCTTCCAGTATGCACCATTTAACTGGTTTTACCTGAGGTTTTGTTCTTTCTGCCCCAATAGTATCCCCTGCTCAGAAAAATCAGCTCCATCAGGAGCAGGGCTTACCCAAGTGTGGTCATCCCACAAAGACTCCCCGTGTCCTCTGCTCAATCCTAAGAGCACCCACAACTGTAACATCTTGTATAAATATTTTAACTATTTACATCACACACCTGATTTGGTGTAAATCCAATTAATATCCCAAATTGAACCTGTACAGAGCCAAAACAGCTGCAATGAGTGCAGGTGCTTAAGCAGCAGAACAACTCCAGTCTGACCAAGCATTTCCCTGTAGCTTCCCAAGGAAAAACTTCAGGAGCACTGAGCAAGAATCAAGACTCCTGCTCATTTGCTTGTTCTGGATCTCAAGGTGCTCGTGCTCCAGACCTGCTCCCTGCATTAGTCACCATCAAATTACCCCAGGCTGCGTGTGCTTAGGGAGGAATTTGACAGCGTTAAGCCAGGAAAGCAGCCCTCCCTGCCTCTCTTCAAATGAGATGCACCCTGCTCAAAGGATTTCCTCAAATTATAATGCTCAGCGCCTCAGGCACCCCTGTGCATTCAGTCCCTCACTTATCTGCTTGGATTTGGGTAACGGAAACGTCCAACAGCAATTCCAACTATGGAAAACATGCCTAAAACAGGCATGAAAGTCGGGATGTGCCTCCTCAGTGTGCTGCTTTCAGAGCCCAACAACTCACACCCACTCCTCTTATCACATCCAGATGCATTTCACCAAGCCCTACAAAGATTAATTCGCAATTTAGGCCTCACAAGAACCTCCACTACTCCCCAAGCTGTGAGAAAATCTGGCATTCGCTCCCTCCAAAGGCATTTGGAGCAATCAGCATCTCTTGGATCTTCCGAGCTGTAGCTGCACATCCAGAATGAGCAGGTGGTATAATCCTATCAATAGGGGTTAAGTTCCTGCTGATCTCTTTCTGCCTAATCAAGACCTAATTCTTGAGCCTCTATCAATAGATCACTAATGCGGGGAGGACGCCAATGCCACGCTGCCCAAGTGACCACGGGCAGCTCAGCATGTCCAGCCCCTCAGACACAGCGAGACCACAGCTGTTCAAAGCATGCAGCTCCCCCTGATATCCTGAATTCCCGAAATACTTTACTTTCCATTATCGTGTCTCCAAGAGGGGCTGGGGTGGGAGGAGCCCTGCAGTTATCACAAGGCATTTCCCACCCTCAGCTGCTTTGAGGGATAGCACCTAGTGCCCCCTCCCTGAGGGCGAATTCCGTTTAATCCACCAAGTCCCATCTCTGGTCCTCAGGTTCCCTTTAAAGTTCCAGGAGTAAAAGCAAACAAGACACTGGGCTTGCAAAGAGTTGCGAACTCTCTTAATACTGGATGCCATGAGAAATACTAATCCCTGGCTCCTTCCTCACCATTCTGAAACGTCCTTCAGATCAGTGTGGTGGAGTTCCACCTTACCTCCCCTGTTTTCCACCAGCCCCAAGGCTTCACTTCCGAGTCCCTTTCACCCCCTGCTTCAGCCAGCTCTGAGGGCAGCCCCTGGCACCCACAAGGACGAAACACACTGCCCATGTTCCCACCAGTGCCTCATGGAAAGCCAAACCCAAAGCAGCACTGGGCCACCTCCAGGCTGGCTGCTGAGCACAGAGGTGCCCGGTTACCTTCTTGCGGCGTGAGCCCGTCTTGCTCATGCAGGACCTCTCCAGGGACAGGTACCCCCCGATCACTTCGATCTCGTTCACCGTGGGGTAGCGCTTTTTATGGGATATCGCCACTTGGGGCCCATCAGCAACGTTCTCCACGGCCTTGCCTCTTCCTTTGCTCTCCTCCTCCTCCTCCTCTTCCTCCCGCTGTGGTCTTCCGCTGGCATCGGCCAGAGCCTGCAGCCCCGGGGCCACGGGCTTCCTTTTGGGCACGACAGTGAAGGTGCTGCCTCCCCTCTGCTGCGGGGCAGAGTGCGGTCTGTAGAGGGGCACGGAGGAAAACTCCATCTCCAGGTCAGGGCCAGCTCCTCCGGGCTGATCCACCAAGCTCCCCGTCCTCGCAGCCGGGCCAGCCCTGAGAGGAAGCTCCCCGCTGTCCGGCTCCACAATGTCATCGATGTAAGTCACAGGTACCGACGGATCCGCAGGCGCCGCTGGGGAAGTGATGGGCTCTTCCTGCTCCGGGGCGGAAGCCCTCGGGGGCTCCTTGGGTGCCTTCTCCTCCGAGGGCGGTGGCGGTGGCCCCGGCCTGGCGATCTGGGCCGGCGGCTGAACCGGGCTGCCCTCCCGGCGGGGCACGAACACGAAGGAATTGCGCGAATTCAGGCGCAGCTTGGCCAGAGCCTGTGCCTGCAGGTCGTGGGCTGGGATGGCCGCCAAGTCGGGCTTGGGGGCCGGGTGGATTTCGAAGGAGCCCCCGGCCCGGGGGGCTGAGGCGGAGAGCGGCCGAGTGGCGCCGGTGGCACTGGGGGCCGGACTGGCACTGGGCAGGGGCGACACGGCCACTTCGGCCTCCTCCGGCTTTGGCCTCCTGGCGTTGGCTCTGGCATGGGAAGGGCTGGTGGATGGCACTGGTGGTCCCTTGGGCGTTGCGGGGCGGCCGGCGGGGACAGCAGCGGGCTCGGNTGCCCCCGAGGGGTGACCGTGAAGGAGTTGGAGCTGATCTTGTGGAGAAAGCAGTTGGCCTGAGGGGCCGCAGCCTTGGGGGCAGCTGGGACCGCCTGGGGGGCTGCAGCCCGGGGGGGAGCCGGGGTGGGCTGAGGGGCTGTGGGCTCGGGGGTGAAAGCCCGGGGGGAAGCCGGGGTGGG
>VZTZ01002141.1:117846-167670 GCA_013400955.1 Drymodes brunneopygia
GACAGAAGCGGAGCTCTCCATGGCACATGGCAGCAGAGCGGGAGAACATTTTTCCCGTTTTGCTCTTCTTTGCTGCCCAGGGAGGGTATGGAGTGTCCCTCTCTGGAGACATCCCAAACCCATATGGACACGTTCCTGTGTCACCTGCTCCGGATGACCCTGCCTGAGCAGGGGGATGCACTAGATGATCTCCAGAGGTCCTTTCCAGCCCCAGCTATTCTGTATTTTAGTGTTTCAGTGATTCATTGACTTGTTGGACACAAAAGTACCGCCGCGGCGTTATTTCCAGTCAGCGCCTGTTATCAGCCGCCCGCAGGTGTCTTTGGGAAGTGTGTGCGCGATCAGGAAACGATCGCTCGGCAGCGCAGCACTTCCCACGCCTCCCAAATCCTCGCCTGGGAGACTCGGGGGACGCCGTGACATAGAATAACCTTCGGGCAGGACTCGGGGAGGTCCCGCTGCCGGAGCCGCACCCGGCACTGCCCCCGCTGCCGAAAGCACAGGTGTGTTTACGGGGAGCAGCTCCGTATCCTGCTGATAAGGCTCCTACCTTTGCACTGCCGAGCCACAAAAGAGCGATTGCACACTGTTCAAACGAGACCTGGAAATGATAGCACTGGAAATAGCTTTTATTGCCGAAGCCGCCCGTGCGCGGCGGTGCCCGGCCGGGCTGCGCGCCCCGCGGAGCTGCGCTGCTGCAGAGCGCCGTGCTGGGGAGGAGGCAGCTCCTCGCCTTTCTCCTTAAATAACTCCGGGGTGATGTGAGGTTCACACATGACCTGCCGTACTCCTTCCAGCACGGGTCCATCAGGCACCATCCGTGTCCAGCCCTCGCCGGGCCGCAGCGGGTGCCCGGGGTTGGGGATAAACAGCGGGGCAAGCGGGTAGAGACATTTCCCCGCCTCTGGTGACTCATGGCTCAGACACGTCCAGAGCCAACAATGTGCCTTTGTACTCGGAGATCTCAATGGATTTCTCTTTCGTGGTCTTGTCTGGTTGGCTTTTGAGCCTGTGTAAAGCCCGTAAATCCTGCAATAATGAATCCCACACCGTTTTGCTGCACCTGGCGCAAAGAAAACGCCTCCCTTTGTGGTCATTGAACCTGACATCTGCTGGTTTCACTGCATGCCCGCCTGCCTTTAGAACAAAACAATAAATCCAGCCATTATTCATCCCCTCCCCTGCCAGTCAGGATTTGAGAAGCCTTCTATCATTTCTGTCAACTGCTCCAATCCTCGGCTGAGTCAGTGAAACAGTGTCAAGGGCTGGCCAGTGAGACTTGGCCGGCGAGCAGTGCCCTGGAGCTAATCCCCCGCTCCGCTGTGTTTACACCCGCGGGGATCCCCGGCGGAGTGCCCGGCTGCCGGGACTAAGAGGCTCCCGGGAATCCCGCTCGTGTTTTGGCACAAGAAGGAACGCTCGATTACAAAACCCAGGTGTGATGATGACAGGGGCCAGCCCTGGGAGGCTGTGATGGCAGAGTGCCACCGCGGAGCACAGACAGAGCCGGGCACGGCTGATGCGGCTGCAGAGCTGCGAGGGGACGTGGCAGACACAGCACGATAGGGGCCGGGTCTGGGGGAACTGCAAGAGTACAGCCAGGGGACAGGGGGACAGGGAGAGAGCAGGGCCCAGCTGGATTCTTTGTGATTTCACCTTAAACTCAGATCCCTCTCCGGTTTGTGTCCATCACCACTGCGTGTAACAGAGCACGAGGGGAGAGGGAAAAAGCAACAGGGAAAAGTAATCCCTTGTAACTGGGCTTCTCCAGCAAATTTGACTTTGTACCCCATGGTGCTGATTAAAAACCAGGACATGTGGAATGGTTCCAGGATAAAGGATAAAGAATAAAGACCATCTTTCTGGACACTAGGCCTTCCAGGCACCAGTGGTGCCACAAAGCTGTGCAGTGCGTGGTGATGGATTAAAAGTGATTTCTGACATCTATCACCCAGCTGAGGTGAATATGGCATGTCCCACCTCACTGTGGTGGTAGCACATGGAGAATATCCCCAAAAGTGGGGGATGGAGAAATGAAGGCTGAGAGATCTCAGGGCTGAAGAAAAATGGCTCAAATGACAGAGCTGTCCAGCCTGTTTCTCTTTGTGCTGAGGGGCTGCAGTTACCACGTTTATCAGAAGATGAACACGCAGGTGACTGTCAGCATTGGAGATAGGGGGAAATTGCAGCTGGGATTTCAAGCCAGGGCTGCTGCCTTTGGCAATTCAGTCAAAGAGGCCCTTGGGAGAGAAAGTGGTTTATCAGAATTCATTCACTGCCTTCTGCCCTCCTGGGGACATGCTGTTTTGGAGCCGGTCTGTTTTCCCCAGGGGGATTACCAAGCCTTTAACCTCCCTTGGATTTCTCCAGGGCTCTGTTTCTGTGTCTGGGAGGGTGCTCAGGGATTAGCCTTCCTCCCAGGAAGAGGCACAATCCCTAATGCGCTCTGAATTCCTTAGCACCCCATGCTCACTGAGCTGCAGATGCTGCTGGAACCTGAATCACTCTGTACTATCCCTGTCCTATCCCCAGCACAGGATTTGTGGGTCTCAGATAGTCCCTTGTTTAAATTATCAGGATTGTTTGCTTTCCTCTGCTTTTAACTTCTCCTGAGCCTCCTGCCCCTCTGGAGCTCTGCTCTGTGTGTTCAGCTGCTGCCATTCAGAGGTGCCCAGTACCTGTGGGTCCCTCACCTGCACCACAGGTTCATCACACATCATTTCCCTCACACAGCATCTGCCAAGTGCCATTTCCTGGGTTTGTACACTCAGCCAGAGAACGACAACAATAACAATAAAAAAAAAACAAATGAGAAAAAAACCAGCTTTCCCAGAAACGTCTCTTTTTATTAAATCATGTCTTTAGCCCTAGGAACATTCATGTACTCAAGGCCTGGTTATCCCACACGAAGCAGCAGAGCCCCAGAGAAACCCGAGGCAGCAGAGATGGCAGAGGGCTCCTGAGCCAGCCAGGGCTGGCCCCGTGCCTGGACAGCAGCAGCAGCCAGAAACCACAGCAAGGGTGCTGGGGTGGCTGTAACTCCTCACTTTTCCAACCTGCTGCTCCAGGGCCCACCGAGACCTCAGAGATCACAGCCTTGGTTCCCAAAACTCTCCATTCACTTCAAGACTATTTTGGCCCCACACCAGCATGTCCCAGGTTGGGGTCTCCAACCCCAGGGCTCTCTTGGGCTCAGCATTTCCAGCTCCTGCTGGGATGGGAGAGCAGGAGTGCTCCGAGTGCTCGGATGTGCCAGCAGGAGCAGCATGGATGGCTGCAGCCACACTGCCCTGCACTCCAGCTGCATTTGGGAAAGGAGCAGGATGCTGTCAGCTCCCCCTGAGCTCCACAGAGAGCAGTGGCAGGATCAGCAGAGTGGTTTTTCTTCACAAGGTTTGTCAACTGATCAATTCCACTTAAGTGGTCTGGGGCTACCCCATTATTTTGATAATGTTGCTTCTTTTTCTCATTTGGGTGAAAGAAACTTGCTCAACCATCTCAGAGTTCAGGGGTATTACTGGACATTCACCACATTTACCAGACTCATTTTCACTGTTTCCTTTTCTGCTTACTACTCAGGCACTGAGTTTTCTTTCCAGAAAGCTGCTGATGTGCCCTCACTCTGCAGAAGCCAAGGGAGCTGGAAATGAAAACTGGTGCTGGAACTCCGAGGAGAAAAAGATTCCAAAAGGTTGCTGGCTCCCAGCCCTCAAGAGCTCAGGTTGTGCTGGTGCTTGGTATCACAACTGAAGTCACCCCAGTTCCAGGAATAGTGTTATTAATGCACAACAGGAAATAGACAGCAGAAAAGCTACAGCCCATTCAGCACATTTGGGTCCGGCTCCAGCCTGCTTCCCTGGGATGGCGAACACCAAACCCGCCCGGTTCCTTCAGCCACCCCCACCTGAACCCCAGCACAGGCAGGACTGAGCACAGGGGCACGGCAGGGAGCAGGATCCCTGCTCAGGGGCCTCGCTCAGCTGTGTTCGTCTGTGAGGCTTTTAGGGCATTCCAAAGGTAAGGGCAAAGATCCCTGTCCTTGAATTCTCAGCTCTGCACCAGCTCCACCTTTACAGCACCTTGTAGGTGGGTCTGTATTACTACAATGGAGAATTAGCACTAAAAATACAAATTAAAACCCAATTATCTCACAACCCCCCCACTTTTGGCTGAAGCTTTTTGAATCCCCTCGATGTGCATCTGAGCTGGTCCTGGGCTGGAGACCAGGGGACAGTGGCAGTGACCAGAACCTGGTCCAGTGACCTCAGCAGCAGCTGCAGCTCAGTCACCCAGGTGAGAAACATTCCCCAGGTACAACCCAACACATCCCTGCAGACCCTGGCAGGAGAGTGGGGAGCAGGGCAGGGGCTGTGCCTGAGGATGTGGCTGTACAGAGGGAAAAAGCACAGGAGAGGCCACCCTGGGACACGGGAGCAGCACCTGGGGACGCGGGAGCTCCATCGGGTGCCTGGGGGTCTCTCCCAGCTCAGCAGTGCAGGTGGAGCGGCTCCTCCTGCTGGTTTATAGGGCACTCCTGCTGTGATTATCACCAGGCCACGGGGATGCTGAGATAAGGAAGGAAGATTGGAATGCCCAATGAACTGAGTAATTGTCCCCATTCTCGGAATACAGGGCAACAACCTGTGATGGGTCTTCTCTGTCCTTACCTGTGTCACTTTTATGGATACTCTAAAAGCAATACAATACTGTGAAAAATTCTTAGCTTGCATTAGTTCTTTAATATTTACTAAACATTTATGGAAAGAAGCAATGTAGTTTCTCTTCAGACGGATTCTTTACATTTAATGTCCACAATGTTTATTCCTTTCAGTCTTTACATTTCTCACACTGACCGGCAGTAAATTGGGCTGAAGTTATTTCTGAACCAAAGCTGCTGCTGGTTCCTGGTGCTCTTTGATAGATCATGCACTGCCCCAGCAAGAGGTTATCTTACTATTCACTGTGCCGATGACACAGCAGGATCACCTGGGAATAACAATGATCCTAATTAGGGTCATGGCCATTAAACCACCCATTTACTCCCTCAGCTCCTATAGAGGAGATCATTAACACGCTGACATGCCAGTAACAGTTTCCAGTTGACTTTGGCTTGTGTTTCCAGAATGAGAATTAAAAAACACTTCCATGGAAGATGCAGAAAGCCAGGGATAACGCTGTGGTCAGTGGGACAAAATACACATCACAAACAAGTCTTCACAGGTGATGTGGAAAATGATATCAGCCCTTGGGAGGACACTGGGATCCTCAGGAAGGGCTGTCCCCAGCTCCAGGGACTGGCACAGCAAAACCCAGAGCACAGAGCAACTCAGTTTGACCTGAGCTGAGCTTTACCTGAGCCCACCTGGCAGTGGGGCCTGGGGCCCTGAGGAGGAGGACACGGCCCAGCACATCCCTGCTGGAGGGTTCTGAGAGCAGCTGCCCACTGGAAGGGCCCTGGAAGGATTTTCTCACTCATACAGTAACCTATCTTATCCTGGACTAACACATTAATAATATCCAAGTGTGACTCCCAACTGGCTTGTGAGGGGCTGAATGTCCACACTCAGGCCAGAGGAGCAGAGCGAGCCCAGCACTCCACCTCCAGTGGGATTAAGGCTGGGGCCACGATCAAGGACACGCTCCCATTCCCAGATCCTGCCAGGCTGCCTGTTTAAAACCAGCATTTTCCATTCTTTCAGCCAAGCCCACTTGTGCTGCTGAGGGTGCCGAGCAGCCCTGGCAGCAGAGCCTGGGAGCAGGAACTGCCAGGCACAGGTCAGCAAGGCAGGAGCTGTTTGTGGGGTGGATCTGTGCCAGGATCCCCAGTGGTGCTCACACAGCCAGACACCACATCCCTGCCTCACATCCCTGCACTCAGAGCAGCCCCCCAGAGCTGGGGACAGAGCACATGGACACACCACTGCAAGCTGGAGCCCTGTGCTGGTTTGATCTGCTGAAGTCCAGGCTGAGGAATGAATAAATTCTTTCCTGGAGCTTTCACGGGCTCAGGTGGCTCCAGAGGTGGGAGCAGATGGGATCCCACAGCAGAGTCCTCACATGGGCAGGATGAGCTGGCTGGGTGCCTTTTGCTGTCAGATGTTTTGCTGGAGCTACAAGGATTTTTCTGCTTTTGTTGTTTTTTACACAGGAAGGGATTATCTGGGAACTGGTGGTTCCCACCCCAGGCCTGGAGGTCAGCTGCAAAGGGAAGCTGGTGGCTGCAGCATGAGCAGAGGTGCAAAAAGCTTTATCTGCTTCTATCTATTTCTACATCCCATGGGTAACTTGAATTTTCTTCTTCCCTTTCCTTCCCAGCCAAAGAAGAGGAAAAGAGAAAAGCCTCTCTGAAAGTGCCACATCTACAGAGCCAATGATGCCCCAGGCCTCTCCAGCTGAGTGAACATCCCCTGCAGGCAGCACAGAACATCCTCGGGGCCACTCCCAGCCCGTGAGCCAGGCTGAGGGGCAGGGCTGCGACAGCTGAGGCCCTTCCTGCCACCCTCCTCTCCTGGAGGTGACACTGCCAGCCCGGGCCATAACACATTTATCACATTGAACAGGTGAGATAACGCATTTACCCAGGCAAGGGCTGGAGGTCACATCCGACACCGCCTCCAGCAAGGGCAGCACAAACCCCCACCCGTGGCTGGTGAACAGCCAGGGCTGGCACCCAGTTCAGCCACCTGGGTTTGATCTGCTGCTCTTCAAGTGAACCAGGTGTTCCCATTCCCCTGCCCCTGCTGAAGGCAGCTCCAGAGCACAGAGGAGCAGCAGCAGCAGCTCCGTGCTGGGACAGGGCAGTGGGGATGGAGCTGCTCGCTGCTCACCCCTCACCCCGCCCAGGCACACGGAACTGCCGGCGGCACAGGCACGGCACAGAACTGGTTTCAGACACACCCCCGAGAGCTGAAGGAGTAGGCAGGAGTGGAATGCCAGATTGTCCCGTGTGCCCAGCAGCCACAGCTGCCCCGAGCAGGGCTCTGTGGGGAGCCCCAGAGCCTCCGGGGGGATGCTGCAGGGGCACAGGGAGCTGGGTCTGTGGATGCTGCCCTGGCACTCCCAGGGGATGCTGCAGGGGCACAGGGAGCTGGGTCTGTGGATGCTGCCCTGGCATTTCCAGGGGATGCTGCAGGGGCACAGGGAGCTGGGGCTGTGGATGCTGCCCTGGCATTCCCAGGGGATGCTGCAGGGGCACAGGGAGCTGGGNTTGTCCCGTGTGCCCAGCAGCCACAGTTGCCCCGGGCAGGGCTCTGTGGGGAGCCCCAGAGCCTCCGGGGGGATGCTGCAGGGGCACAGGGAGCTGGGTCTGTGGATGCTGCCCTGGCATTCCCAGGGGATGCTGCAGGGGCACAGGGAGCTGGGTCTGTGGATGCTGCCCTGGCATTTCCAGGGGATGCTGCAGGGGCACACAGAGGGTGAGGAACACACTCAGACATGTCCTGGCTGGGGCTGGGCTGGGCACACCCAGAGCTCATCCTTTACACGCTGATCTGAGGAACTTCCAGGCTCTGTTTTTACCTCTAAAGTTTAAATAATTACAATTTTTATTTTCCTCTGCTGACCTCTTCCTTTGCCAGCAGCCACCTGAAAAACTCCACCAGTGAAGAAGGGGAATAAAAGTGTTTTCCTCTGTCACCAGTGGTTAACTCAAGGATGCTGCCAGGACATCAAACATCACAACTCTTATTCCAGTCACAGCTCTGAGAGAGTTTCATCTCTTGAGGCAAATGAATGCTACAAAGGAAAAATTATGTTCATGTCATAAACATCACAAGCTATGAGGAATATAGATCTTTGGAGGGAAATGCATTCATCAGTTGTCATTATCCCATACACTGCACCAGAACAGTCCACAGTGTCCATTCCAACACAGAAATTGCTGTACAATCTACCTTCTACTTTGCACCCCAAGTCCTACAAGTGGTCAGTGAGGATATACAATAATTCTACAGAGAAATCACTCAAGTGGATACATAAACGGGCCCTTTGGGGGTTAAATAAGATTTTCAATAGTTCCACAATGCTACATTCATGCTACCAAGTTCACTGAATTGGGATTTGAGAAAGAGAAAGGAAGAACAGTTTGCCTGTCTCCAGTTAGGAGGTGAAAGGGTCACAAAGGGAGAGAGTTTTGTGTCAGCATTTTAATCCTCCCACAACCATTTCCTTCTCCAGATAATGTGACTTTGTGCTTTCATTGCACCTCTGGCTCCCACCTCTCACCACAGAGCTGGTGGAAGTTCCAATGTTAAATAGTAATTGGCATAAATTTGGGCTTCTTTTCTTTTATATCTGGTATTTTCTTCCAAAAGCTACAGACTGGTGCCTGTTCTCCCCTTCACTGTAAGTCTGGCAAACCTGACTGAGTCCAGGGATGAGACGTGGCTACCAAAGCTCCCAACCAGGGGGAGGCAACAGCCCACACCTGTCTGTGTGGCTTTCAGTGACTTTAAACCATCTCTCTCCACTTATTCCTCTCCCTACTATAATGTATGTACATTATTTCTTCAAAAGTTTTGCTATAAAACTGCTCTAAATGTAAAGGGTTCAGCAGTTCTAGCCAGGGGCCTGCTCCCCGAAATCACAACCACAGGTATGGCACAGGGGAAGGAGGACTTTACAGATCAGAACACCTAGTTCTCTTTGTAAGTAGTTAAAAGAAGATTTGTACATGTATTTTCCTTCACAATCAACAAATTTTAGATACCAGGAAATCAGGAAAATAAGGTAATCCTTCCCTGTTACTTCTTTGTGAAAGAAATAACTTGTGTCACCTCCCAGAATTGCCAGTGACCTACACAGACTCTAAGTACTATTTGTCCTCTGAAAGGACAGCAGAATGTGAAAAAAGCCCCATTCCCAAAAATGAAAAAGCACCCCCTTACCTAACCAAACAAAAATAAATAGGTTCCAAAAGATGCCATCAAATATCAAGGACAGACCTGGGCTCCCAGGCTGCTCTGACAGAGCTGGGTTTTTCTGTCCTGCACAGGAAGGGGCTGAGCAGCTCAGACCAAGGTCAGGGGACAAGGGCGGGGTTATGCACAAACAACTGGCAATCAAGTGACCAGGGAAGAGTCAAACTCATGCTCCAAGCCCGTGCTGTGTCCCTCCAGAAGCATTTCTCCCACAAGCCTCAGTGCTTCCCACACAGGATGGGAGCTCCTCTCCCAACACACAGCAAAACACTGGCATGAACAATTAGTTACCATGGCTATTAATTTCTAATTCATTTTTATACCAAAGCGAGCCTGACTCCCAGCCAGGTCCTGTGTTTCTAACCTAAAGTATTTCAGCAAAACTAAAGTTCCATAGTTTTGCAAGCAGCAAAATAGAAAGTAATGAAGTTGTGGCTAACTGGAGGAGAACTATACATTCGTGAGAGCACGTACAGGTAGGGCAGCACAGCTACTCTGAAAGGAACCAAACCAATGCAGCAGACATGCAGGGTCTGCTAACTTATGTTAAAACCATGTTTGCTGGTGATTAAATATGTCTACAGAAGATATATTACCATTCTGAATATATTTTCAAGCAGACCAAAAATATCTCATCTATTGGTTATGGTGAGTTATTTTTAACTAATTAAATATCAGGAGAGATTTTACCCCCTCTCCCTCGCTATAAAAATTGCACTTATTTTCTATTAAACAAAACAAACAAACAAAAAAAGAAGATTTCAATTCTATATCCCAGTATATATTCACATGGAAACGGGATCATCTTGCTCTAAGCTTGCAGGAGTAGATGTAGCAGTCCTTGCTCTCCAGGACTCCCAGCACAGAAAGTCCCACCAGGACAACCCCCTGCTCCCTCTGTGCTCTGGTGATTTCTTCACTGTAGTGCATGGGTTAATTGGGTTGTGTTGTTTTTTTTTTTTTTTTGTAAGAAAACCTGAGCTTCAAAAGTCTTTAAAAGGACCCGGAATCAAATCTGGCCCATTCTGACCCAAAACAGCTCAGTTCTGCCAGGAACTCCATCCTGTGCTCGTGTCACACAGCTCCTCGTGAGGCCCCACGGCTCGGACTGAGGCCAGCGAGGTGTCACTGTCACCCCCTTCCTTCCCTCCAGTCTCTCTTGGCCCAGGAGACTTTTCCTGCCGACACTTCCGAGGGCTCCTCCTTCCCTCCCTGTAGCGCTGCTGCCTCCCGTAGGGCTGTGAAGGGCTCCCTGTGCCAATAAAAAAGTCTCTCTGCAATAAAGCATGACTTCTTGGACACTGGTGATGAGCTTCCTCTTGCAAAGTCTTCCCCAGCTCATAAAATGTCATCGTAATCCAACAGTTTGGAGTGCTGGCGGGTCTTCCAGAGGCGGTAAAGGCGGAAGTCAAAGTAAGTCTCAATCATTTGCTTACCTAGAAGTGAAACGAGGCAGAGGAGTCACACCCTGGAGCACAAGGGACAGGTGACAGGACACAGCAGTGTGGCACAGGGAGCCATCCACGGCACAGCGCTGACATGGGCACGTGGAGGGGCCCGTGAGAACCACACATCTTTTTAGATCTCCTCAACCATGAACAGCTCCCTGTAATCCCTTGGCAGGGTTTGTCCCCCAGGGCAGGAGCTGAGCACAAAGTCTGTCTCCAGACTTTGACCTCTGTGCTCTGAGTGCTGAGGGGGGCTGGGGAGGATCAGCCACAGCCTGCATGAGGCACAGGAGGCTGTAAACCAAGAGTTAACTCCGTGTAAAGAAACACTAAAATAATTAACATTGAGAATTCAAATTTAAAAATATGTATTTTCATAAATGGCCAGGCCAGCCCTGTCCTGCTCCTGTGTGTGCCCCCAGCAATGAGCTCACAGCACACACCAGTGCCAGCTGTGCCCCCCAGCCCCTCTGACTGAAGGGGGTCTCACAGGCAGCCACAGAGTGAAGGCCGTGCCTAAGAGGTGCATTTGGAAACACAAGGGCAAACAACCCTGCACTCAGACGGGGCTCAAGGAGGGGATTTTCACTTGTGAGGCCTGATTAAGATCAGTTTCAGATGACTTTGCAAAGGATTACGAGGGTACACTCTTAGTGTGTCCCAGACTGATCAAGGGGATAAATTCAGACGTATTCTTCAGCCCAGCCTCCTGAAAGCTCAGCTGCTTTAATGCCTGCAGACAGAACCCCTTGCCTGGCCTGCTGAGCTGCCCACAAACCCGGGAATTTCCCTGCAAGCTGCTCCTGGACACACCTGAGCACATTGGCTGCGGGATCTGTGCAGGCACCGTGTGCAGCTGAACTGATCCTGCACACAGAATTGAACAGCCTGGGCTACAGGGAGGTGTCCCTGCCAATGGAGGAGCTGAAACTGGGTGATCTTTAAGATCCTTTCCAACCCAAACCAGTCTGTGACTCTGTGATTCTGTGAACTCTGCAATTCTGTGAACTCTGCACAGCACCAAAGTGCTCAACTCCTGCACATTCCTGAGGGTGAAGGGAGGTAAGAAAAACCCAGCAGTGCTGAGATCAGAGCTGTGGGCAGCAGAGAAGTGCCCACAGCTGAATCCTGCATGGTTTTATCTGCCAAGAACTACAGCAAAGGTAGAAGAATATGGGCAAATTCAGAATCTGAAACTGCACTGCAAATTACTGACATTGACCAGTGAACAGGGAAAGTCCTGCAGCTCCTTGAAGTATCTCGAGCTACAGGAGAAAACTGGGAAAAGGGCCAGCAGACTGAGTTGTAGAATGGCTCTGATGGGCCATACCCCAGTTCCTTATTGACACAATTTACTGGGTGCCAGTGGTTTGAGCTCTGGAGAAGAGACTCCAGCACACCTGGCTACAAGGAAAGGTTCTGCTCCATGTGCATTTACTCCCCAGAGTCCTCATGCCCTAATAATGATGGATTCTCCCACACTCAGCCCGGGAAGCTGCCTCCTCTGCACTGCCAGGATCCTGGGAGAGGCCTCTGCAGCCTCAGGCACAATAAACGAGGCATCTGAAACGTGAACATATGCAGGAACTGCAAGGGGAAAGCCAGGGGCAGCAGCTGTACCACACAAGGTGGGTACAAGCAAAACAAAGACCATGGCAGGACTTAAGGGAGTCAAAATTGCTTTTTTCAGGAAGATGCCCCCCAAAGGAGGCAGACTGGTTAGCAAAGTGGGTCTTAGACAGGAAATAAATTACCTTGAGCTGATAGTTCAAGCGGAGACTCAAAGGCAACCCTATAAGGATTCATTAAGTTTTTCAGATTCTGAAATAGCTGAAAGGAAAACATATCAGAGTTAGCAGCTGAAAACAATGATGACTCCTGAGCACCCAGAACTGCCCATCTTTGTTCTGGAAAACTTTCCATCCATGTCCTTTAAAACATCTACCTCACCAGTAAATAAATAAACCAAGTGCTTTGAATGACTCTTCCCCTCAGAGGTTTCAGTTATTTGTCCTGCAGGTCACTAATCCTTCCTCCCCTGGGAAAAGCACAATCCAGAGGGTGCTTCTCCCACTCACAGCCCCCACGGGACAGGAAGAGGCAGGTTTAGAGCTCCCAGTGTGACTCTGGCCTCCCTGGGCCCAGCAGACATTCCAGGGGTGGCCCACAAGCTCCTACCTTCTCCCCATTGGGGTTTCCAAGAACATAGCAGCCCATGATGTGGATGATATTTGGTTCAGGATTGACTTTACTCATCAGCCGGCTCAACCTCTTCCAGAAGCTGGAAAAAACAGAACACATAATTAAAAACAAAACAAAAAAATCTGTCTCTTCACAGGCATGATTAATGCCAAGGATGTGTGCACACACCACTCAGACAGGGCCCAAGATTTGTAGCTTGGGCAGGAAACTGCTCAGGAAGAGCCACTGGATCTCAGAAAAGGAAGAACAGGGGCAGAGCCAGGGCCTGAGGAACAGGTCCAAGTCATGTGGTAAAGAAGGAGGAGCAGCCCATGGAGCCAAGGGAGCTCCAAGGTGAGGAGAAGGGAGCAAAGTCCCCCAGCAGAGCTTCTGGAGAGACAATTTTACCAAGCATCCCCTCCAGCTTCCCCTCTCCCATTCCTATCAACAACTGCCCTTTCTGAACAGAGGGTTATCAGTGCACTGGTTCATTTCCAGGGCATGAAATCAGCAGGGAACAGCTGGAGAGATTATTCTGAGTGAGACAACACAGCCCAGGCAGCTCCATGTCAGCCCGTGCTTGGTGCTGCCCACAGTCACCCCCATGATGTGTAGTGACTGTGAGCAGGCACATGGTGCCTGAGGGATGTGAAACACAACCCAATCCCTGGGGCAGACGGTTGGAGCAGACTTTTGGGGAGCTCTAAAGCCCAGAAATTCCTCCATGCATGGTCCCACCAGACTGCAGCCTCAGCTTTCCTCAGCACTGCCTTCCAGGAGCACACAAGCTGGATGGAGACGTTCACTTCCAAGCTCCCAAACTTCCAGCTGTGTGTTCACAGCTTTCTGCAGACCCCTGATTTATCAGCTTGGGAGCAGCTATGCCTGGCATGTGGATCAGAATCGTGGATGTGCACACGTGCTGGAGAATTCCACAGCCAGTGTTTGTGCCAGAGCATGAGATTGCTGAGCAGATGTTGATTTTAATGCTCAGTTCTCATGCCAACAAAAAGTTGTGTAGGAGCAGGTTGGTGTACATCCTCTCCCCCACAGCCAGGCACTGTTAGCCAAGCAAGTTTGAGCCAGCACGAGCGAGTAGGCAGCAAAACAGGCAAAGCTTTACTCTCTGCAAGGAGCAGCAAAATTGCTCAGCACTCCCAGCTGAAGGCTGGCATGTTAGTGAAAGCCTCCTCAGTAACAGGCTGGACTTTGAGCAGGCTTTGCAGAGACAAATTCCATTTCCCCCTGGCCAGAGGCAGCTGTGGGGGAACACTCTGGATTTCTGCCATAGCCACCTGCTTAGCAATGGTATCACAGCACCAGAGGCTCGAGTTGCCTGTTCTGCTTTCTGGTCAGCAAAGCTGTTGTTAGTAGAAGAACTATCTTTTTTTTTTTTCTCCTCTTTTGACAGTCTCTATCCACAGAGACACTAAACAGACAGAAGTACAGATCTCCTGGTGACAGGGCTGCAGCACTCCAGGGACTCAGAGCTCAGCTCTGTCACCTTTGCTGTTGCCCCTGAATGAGCTGTGAGCTGCTATCTGGTCATCCCTCAGCCTCCTCATCCCCCCACCAAGCCACCCCCGCTCCCTTCACTTCTGCTCCACCACGTGCTGCAACCATTGAGCAAACCCAGCAGAAAAATGTCATGCAAGCCCAGACCACACCACAGCCACTCACAGGATCAGATCTTCCTCCTTCTCCACTTTGGCGAAAGTGGCAACTTTGTTCTTTAACAAGTACAAGTGCCCGGGGCCTCCCTGCAAGAGACAGACAGACAGACAGCTGGAAACCCCTCTGCACAAGCGCTGAGGAAACAAACCCTGGATGTTTTTCCTGTCCTGCCCAGCCATTCCCAGAAGGGCCACAAGGGAGCAGGGCAGCCCTGCACTGCGGGCACGCTCTGGGAACATCCCCACACGGGCAGCGTTCTGGGGCTTGGATTCTCTGCTTTTTGCCGCTCTGTGCCCACATCACTCCAGAAAGGCACAATAATAGATTAAAAACGCCGTTGTGGGTGGCTGGGGAGTAATAGGGAAGACAAGAAAGTCCCTGTCACTTGGGGATGCTGGGAGTGGGCAGAGGAGAAGCTGAGCACAGCAGGAACAACCAGGCAAGGGCTGGCACTGCAGAGGAACTGGACTGGGGCAGCAGGAGGCATGAACAGATGGACACAGCACCAGGACCATTAAAAATCACAGTCCCCAGGTCAGTGTGCAGCAAAGCTGCTCCTCTGCAGCACTGGGCACATGCAGGGAGTTCACCTCCCTCACTTCTCATGGCACAGCTGCCAGGGAAGTCCACAGCTGACCACCACCAGGAACAGCAAACTTGGGAAGGAAATCCCCAGCAAATCCCCCAGATCCACCAGGGCCTGGACTGTCCCAGCCACAGCTGCAGCCTGACCCTTCTCCTGCATCCTCTGGCTTCCAGCTCCCAGCTGAGCCATCTGCCAGTCTGGCCCACCACTGTCACTGTCACACTGAAGCTGGATGGAAACCATAACTATGACATTGCAAATGCTTGTTCCTGTCTCTGGGATCCTTTCTAGGTCATTGCTGATGCTGGTTTGCCTGTGGTTCCTTGAGAGAATCAGCTCAGCTCTTGACTTAGCCTCACTAAATCAGATTTTATTTCCTGCTGTCACAGCAACTTGAGACTGTTCCATGTCTGGGAAATGGGAAGTGAAAGCTCTGCCTTGGCAGTGACTTTAATGGAAGTTGATTTTGGAATATTGGTTCCTCTATGTCACTTCCCGCATAGAAAAAGACAAATTTGGAACAAATCACCGAAGTGTTTAACAACTTTAATGTACCTGGCAAAATATCAGCATCTTCCAGATTTTGCAGCCTTTCCGATAAATGTTAAGCTTCTTCTCTATTTCCTCTGCAAAAAAAACCAAAAAAAACCATGTTGGAAAAGCTGAACCATGGACAAAGTTCAAAATTAATCTTATTTCTTTGCACTTTAAGGCAGGAAGCTGAGCTGGCAGGGGTGCTCAGTGCATGCCAAGGATGCTGTGGGGAGCAGGAGATGCCAGCAGGTCACAGGGCAGAGAAGGGATGGAACAGCACCAGACACTGCTCATGGTGACCACAGCTCAGGAGCAGACCTAGCCCTCCTGACCTCCTGTCACTGCTCCCACTCCCCACCACAGGCACAATGAACAGACACCTGCTGCCCTGTCCCTCAGTTTCCCTGCCACAAACCATGAGTTTAGCACAGAAAAAAGGTCACAAAAGTGAAGGTTCATTACAGCAGTGCATCCAAGAGCAGCTGACTGACTGTCAGGGGACACTGGGGTGACAAAAATGCCTCTGTGAGTGGCAGCTGAGGCACGGGGCAGCTGAGTGGCTTAAATGTTGATGGTTACATTTGTAATGGGCAGGAGATACAAAAAGGAGGTAACATTCACGTACCCAGGATGTCATCAAATGTGGCGTGTTCATGGTCCTGGAAACCAAGACAGAAGACACATAAAGGTTCACTGTCACTCCACCAGCTCCCTCATATTCACACAATCCCATTCCCAGGATGCTTTAAGAGCACAATTACACCAGCTGATGGCTGCTGGTCACAGCAGTAGTAACCCCCACCCTAAATCAGATTTCAGCACAGAAGCTGAAGACTAAACAGTCCATGAAGATCGCATCCACCCAAAGGTTTGAAGGATGAAGCCTGCAGAAATGTGCAAAGCACAGCCTCTGTCCCTCAGATGCAGTCAACATCAGCAATGCCTATTTCCCTCCTGGCCCATGTTTTGCAGCCACTCTCTGGCTTTAGCCCTGTCCAAGCTGTCTGACAAACAGCTGCACTCCCAACACAGCTGCCTCTGCCACAGCAGGGGCACAGGAAAAGTGCACAACTCTCCAAGGAAGAGAGGCAAGAGCAGCAAGGCTGAACTCCAGCAGCACTGCCTGCTGAACACTGATACTGGCCTTGCTGGGCTCTCAGTCCCACCTTCCCTAGCAAATCAAGTGATTAGGAAAAAGAAATCCGTGACTCCTCACTGCTGTTTCAGACAACTGCTCAGGCCAGACTCCCAGTGAAAAGTCAGAGTTAAGTTAATGACTGGCAGGGATGTGATGGGGTTGGTGGTTCCCT
The DNA here is from genome assembly GCA_013400955.1 of Drymodes brunneopygia. Taxonomy (NCBI): domain Eukaryota; kingdom Metazoa; phylum Chordata; class Aves; order Passeriformes; family Petroicidae; genus Drymodes; species Drymodes brunneopygia. Next base: position 134,498 of record VZTZ01002141.1, read on the forward strand.
GCTGAGCTCTGAAGTGCTGCTCATCCCAAGGATGAGCATAAGGAGGAGCCCTAAGCCTGCAATACCTGCCCTGCCTTCCCCTGACAATCCTCCCACACAGCCTGGCTGGGCCTGCTGAGCCCAGAGCCCACGTGTGCCATTCCCACCCCACCTCACTGCTCCACCTAGACCTGAGCCCCCACAAAGCTACCCCAGACCCCAAAACTGGGTTCAACAAACCCCCAGCCCCTTCCTGACAGCCTTTCCAATCACATCAGCATTTTGGAGTCACCCTAACAGGAACTAGGGAAATAAAAAAGTCTCCATATGACTCCTGTTCTCATCCACAGCAGAACTGATGTACTTACATAGAGGATGGGGATGATGGAGGGGTCGTCCCTGCGGATAATTGTTGGGACATACTCTGCTTTGGGCACCTTGGAAGAAATGAGCTGCAAAGGGGAAAAAAGGTACAGCAGCATGAGGAGAAGGCAGTAGAGTCTGGACAGAAGCACAGAGGCCATAAAACAGTGCCCTGTTCAGCTGTTCTCAGGTGTTACTCAAGGCAGCAGCTGATCCAGTCTATCCACATGCCAATGGAAGGTTTCCAGCCCAGAGCACCCCCAGGCCTGCCAAGTGCCCTCGAGTGTCCCCACCTCCTTGACCCCCAACACATGAGCACAGCTCTGCCCCACAGGCTGCACTGGGCACAGAACAGTCTGGAAAGGGGAGGCTGGGGTGCACAGAGGATGGAGCAGCTCGTGCACCACCATGGATGGCTGTATCCCAGAGAGGATCACTCCTGCACAGCCTCCTTCCAGCTGCAGGGAGTGTTCAGTGTCTGGTGGCACCTGCACAGGGTCCAGGCAAGGTCTGGCACTGCACCAGGCACAGCAGGCACAGGGCTGCAGCTGTCAGACAGTGCCTGACAACTCTGGCTGAAGCCTCAGCTGGCTCCAGCAGCACCAGAGCCTGAACTCGGCTGTGATTCCAGCCCTTTGATTCCTCTGCTGTGGGAGCAGAGCTGGAAATGGTGCTCAGGTGTCTATTTTCAGGGTTAACAAGCCTCAGGCTGACTTGGTTCTGTGCTGGTGTCAGTCCTGCTCTGATTTGGACTACAGATCCTTCTTTCTAGTTTTCTTTCCACACATTACCCCCAGCAATAACAAATCAGAACCCATGTCATGTCTTGGTTCATCTCTGAGTGACTCAGACACCTGAGGCAGTGCCCATACAAGAGACTTCCCATGAAGATCCTGAACTTAGCAGCACTGAAAGGGCAGGCAGAGCATGAGCTGGAAACCCTCACCATTATTTTTGGTGGAATAAAGTCTTCTCCGTCACATGCCATGGCTTCAAGTTCCTTTTCTGCTTCCCAGTTCAAGTCAAAGTCACCATCCAGAGTCCCACAGGAATCCTGAAGGTCATGGCCTGCCAGAACACAGAGAGCAGCATTACAAGGGCAGAACAGCCTTCCCCACTCCATCCTGCCTTGGCAGCTTCCTCACAAGAGATGCCACGACACTCGTGCACTCTTGTCACCCACAGAGTGACAGACACCACTCTGGGGCTGGTGTCTTCAGACAGACAAACACGTAACAAATGGAGAGTGCACAGAGAGCTCACACCACGTGTCACAGAACTTCATCACTCTCGCAGTCACCAAGCTTGGCTTTCAGATGCTAAGTCACAACAGTCACCCTGTCACTCCAGAAATGGGGAAGGAGACAGAACACAGACAGGCTCTCTACACTTCAGCACTGCCAGGCTGATAAGCAAAAATCCAAAGACTTCAAAGCTGGTCTCCTTGTAGTAATTACTGCTCTGACTACATCTTTTGAGGGATTATAAAGAAAATCTGCCTTGTTAGTCAGACTGATCCTGGCAGAGAAGTCTTAGAGCGTGCGTGAGGACAGCTGCAACAAACACAATCATATTGCAACAGTAGACTTGAACTTGCTCTCCAAATCGACCTTACCTGTTGGCCTTCAATGCCTCCTGGGGAAAAAAACATCTGGAAGGAATATAATTGACCATTAAAGGTTAAAAACAGAGATGGTTGCTGGACTGAGGAAAGAGAACCGAGGTGCCACTGTTTGTGCCTTTGGGGATGTCCGAGTGCCGCTGGGCAGTGCCTGGAGCCTGTGTGAACCACGGCTTTTCCATGGCTTTTCCATGGCTTTTCCATCCGCCTCCAGGCAGCTGAGAGAGCAGGGAGGAGTCAGACTGCCAAACAACAGGGTCATGTTTTGAACCTGGCCTTTCATACACCTCCCCCTGCAGCCTGGGTCTTGTACACCTAGCAGGGCCAGACCTCATGCTTACCTGGTAGATCAGGTCATTTCATAAGTGAAACTCACTTCAACATGGGCAAACTCACATCCATCAAGCTCCTTCCTGCCTACAGGCTTGCAATAAAATCTGTGTAAAACAGCCATTCCCTTTATAAGAATACAGTGGGAAGATGCTGGCATTCCTTCCTGTAAATGAACACAACAGCATCTCAGTTCCCTCAAGCAGAACATGGCAGCATTACTGGGGATTCCCAGAGGGATTCCTGGCAGCCCAAATGAAGATCAGATTGCCCCAAGCTATCACCTGTGCAGGAAATCAAAGCTCCACCTCTTCAGCTGCGTTCTTGAGCTATTCCAAGCTAGGAAAGAGCTCAGAAGGGGCTCCTGCATTGGAAGCCATGTTATCCCCACTACAGTGAAGGTAGCCTTGGACTGGTGAGCTTCCAGAGAGGTCTTTTTGGTGCCAAGAGGATAAGGGATGATGGGAACAGAGGGATGGAAGAGAGTTGTACCACTGGGTACCCTTTGGCAACTGCTCAATAACCTGAGGTTGGATGAGTGGTGCTCTACAAATAAATACAGGTACACACAGATGAACAGGTACAAACACCTGGAGCGTTACCTGCTCCGATCTCAGGAAACTAAAAAAGGATCACAGACAGGACAGAAGGGCACAGAGGAGTTACTCCAGTGGGGCTCCAGCCAACAACTGCTGGAGGGTTTGCCCACAGGAGGAAGCTCAAAGGACTCAGAACTCACTTTCTCGAGAGTCATGGAAGGAATCAGCTTTGATGGGAGTCGGGTCACTCCAGGACCTGCTGAAGCTCCTCTCACGCCGTTCGGCAAATGCTAAAGGATAAAACCAGAGCACGACATTAACAGATCCCAAAGCACCTCTGCTGCTGCCAGCAAATAAATCATCCAGCAGATTGCCACCAAAGCCACACATCACAGATTCCCCTCGGCTGCTCCTTCCACTCGCCAAACGTGAGTTCTTTCCACACAGCAGAGACAAAGTGCCCACTTGTGCACAGGATGGGATGTGGAACACAGAAAAAGGACAACACTTGATGGTCTCTCCTTAAATGCACACAGCTCAAACCTCAATTCAACCAAGGCCATTCCAGTGTAAGTGCTCGGACTCCAAGGCCTCACAGAAACATGCACTGCACAGCTAATGACACCTGCATGGCCAGAAGAAGGCTGTAGCTCTCCAGTCAGTTCTCCCTTCATGTTCTACTGGCATCTCAGTCAGAGCTGGACCAAACAGCAGGGAGGGGATGTCTCTGGAAAGCTCATGCTTTCTATATTTTGTTGCAAAAGAGGAAATCCTTCAGCCTTTGCTTGCCTGCATTCTTGAGAGCACTACTCATGGCTGGTTTTCTCCTCCCAAGGAGTGCTGTGTTGTTTGCACCAGCATTTCCCAAGCACAATCCAGGGAGCTTGGCTCAGACAGCTGCACTGCAGGCAAATTCCTGGGAACTGGCAACCACCACGTCTGACTTGGCAAGCCCTGTGAGAGCCATTGTGCCAGGATTAACAGCCACTTATGGGCACTAATACCTATTTCTGGTGGCAGACAGAGTCTGCAGCAGGGAACTGAGTAACAGCAGCACAGGAATTCACTGCAGATCAGCATCACAAGAGCAGCCTGACCCCTGCTGAAGTGCGACCAGGGTGGGTGTCTGGGGAGACAAACCACATCTTCAGCTCTTCAGGTGATCTCCATCCTCAGCTTTCAGTTAAACCCAGGCATTCAGCTACTGTGCACAGGAAGAAAGCTTTGAAAACACGACCCAAGAGTTCCTGAGGCAGAGGTGAGCCCTGTCCACGTCAGGCAGTGCTAACTCAGATGCCAATGAAGACTCTGGAAAGGGCAAAGCTCTTTGCTGCTCACTTCCCACAGCGCATGAGAAAGGAAAGAATGCAAACTGAACTCAGCAGTGCTTTCCTGTGGGCACTCTGTACATGATGCCTGGCCAGGGTGTGGGAAGAACAAGCTGTTTTCTCTTCTGGAGCAATCCTCAGCTCCCAGGAGCAGGTTACACCACTTTCACAGCACTAAGGGAGTTGCCCAACCAAGTTTTGGAGAATTATGGTCTTCCCCAGGGAAAGGGAACTGCCATTTTGCAGGCCTAAGAGGTGATTTCTTCCCCAGTGAGGCGTAACACTCCCTGATTTTCCCCTTGCTCCAGTCTCTTCTCTGATCCTCTTCTTTCTTCCTTCCACCATCCTCTCAGCTCCCACCAGGCAACTCTCCCCCAGGTCCTGCTGTGGAGATGGCAGTGGGACAGGGGAGGAGGGGACAGCCAGCAGTCTGTGTGGCACATGGAGCCACAGCTGGTCACAGGTGCAGAGAGAGGCCAGGCAGCTCTGCTGGACTCCCAGCTCAGGTTCTCCTCACTGGCCTCCACACCAGTGATCAGCAAAATCTACAGAGGGGACAAGGATGCAGTGGTTTTCCTTCCACCAGAAGTGTCCCACAGTCATGGCAAAGGGTCCTTGGGAACAGCCTCCAGGCTGCTGCAGGCATCCACATGTCCTGGACACTTGCAGCCACCTGGCTGTCTTGTTTGTAGGGTAAAATGGCACCATCAGGTCAAATCCTCTCTCCAGCCCAAAGCCAGGTCCTTTCAACCCATATCTGCATGTGGCAGAATTCCCACAAACCCCACAAAGCCCAGCTCCTCACAGCCACACTTCCAGGTGCTCACTTACTTTGTGCTTTAACCCTTCGGCTCCCCACCATGCGGAGGTGCTTCCGAAAATTCCTGAAAGAAAAGGCCAAACACAACCTTTGAGAAAGGTGACATGAAGCAACCTGGGCCCAGCAGGACTGTGAAAACAGGGAGAAGAAAATAAAATGGGGATGGTGGTGTATTTCCTTCTGGGCATTCCAAAGCTGGAGACCAGGTCCATAGCCTGCAATGACTCAGTGCTGGGGATGGTGGTGTTGAGTGGGGCTGTTCTGAGCTCCCTGGGCTGGTGGTTCAGGGCAAGTGGGGTCCCACAGGACAGCCCCCTGCTCATGGCTGCTTTCCCTTTTCTCTGGTGAAGGTTTACCTGTGCTGTATATGCTGAGGACACACTGCCTGTGCTGGCAGTGTTCCCTCTTTTCCTGGTAAAGAGCAGTAACTGCTCCCCTCTCTCCAGCAGGAACGTGGGTGCCCAGGCTCTGCACACACCATGCTCGTGGCTGTGCTCACTCCCAAACATAGCAGCTCCTAAAAGCCCTCCCGTGCTGTTGATAACCACACAGCCCATGCTGGCTCCAGGCAGAGCTGGGGGAGACCAAAGCAGGTTCTCCCTCCTTGCACAGCAGAGTTCAGTGATGCTGCCAGTCCCCATGGCCCTGCTCTTCCCGTGTGCTGCCCTGCCCTGGCCTCACAGGCAGGTCCAGAGGGGCTGCAGAGCACACAGCTCCAGGGGAAAGCCCTGGGGAGCAGCTACACCCCAGAGTCAGGTCTGTGTGAAACAGAATGTCCTGGCCACTCCTGAGAGGCCATGGCAAAGGGACTCTGTCCAGCCCCTCCGAGTGCAAGGGATCAGCTTCTCTTAGCTTCTCATCACTCACAAGGCAGGAACAGGACAGGAACAAACAGGATTCCAGAAGAGAAAGGGAGAAGCAGCATCAAGAGAAGTGTCACCCCTCTATGAACCCTATTTAGTGACTGTGGCTTCACCCCACAGTGCAGCCCCAGGATGACAGAGAGCCCATGCACTGGGCACCCTGCATGGAGTGGGGGAGCCTTCCTGGATTCCTTGTGCCCCCCAACACACAGGGCAAACACCAGGCAACAGAGACCACAGCTGGTGAAAGGGGTAAGAAGGCATCTGGCTCACATACAGGTTAGTGGATGAGTAAGGACCATGCAGATGCTTTAACAAACTGATTGCACCAGAAGACACTTCCAGCACTGACAAGAAGTTGTTCAGAGAAGCTCAGATACATCTGCTCCTGGCCAAGAGATCCACACCAACACAGTCCTCATGGCAGAGCACTTCACCCATGTCACCTCCTGCACTTCCCCACTTTGGCCTGGGATCCCTTGCTGTCATCAGGCTCCGAATTCAGCAAGAAGCAAAACCAGCAGCTGGGAACAGCATTATTCCATGCCAAACTTCCATCTGAGCTTGGGCTATTAATGTTTCCCAAAGATTTATTTTGTCTTTATTTGGGTTCATGGATTCACTGCTGTGGATGAGACAAATGCCCCTTCAGACACATCACTGGCCTGGCTCTCTGTACAAAGCCTTCTGGGGTGCACCATCACTGAGAACTGGGTTTGTCTTGCAGTACATGAGATTAAAATCCAAATAAATACTACATTTTAAGGGAACTAGGGCTGTTCTTTACACAAAAAGGTCTTAGACACGTTATATGGAAATCTTTATGGTCTGTTGTAAGCCTGAGATCATACCAGACACTGAGCACCAATGTTAATTGCCCAACACCACTGTCACATCCTTTGGGCTTTTGGAATTTTGGAGTAAAATCCACTTTTCTGATGAATGCTCAGCTGTCCTCTCCACAGAGGAGTTTCTTCAGATCTTGGGGGCAGAGAGGTAAAGCAGCCTTTGCCATGGAAGAAAGTTGCTCTCAGCTGCCTGGACAGCTTGGGCTGTCCCATGAGATGTCCCATCAGTGTCTCCTGAACACTGTTGAGAGCAGCTCCAAGGAGAATCCAGCTGTTCAGCATTAACCACTGCACTAAATACTCACAGAATGGGACAAAGGCCTTTTGCTCCATCTCCTTTCTTCTAGAAGAAACATCACTTTGGAAAAGAAGTGCAAGTCTGAGACTGCCTCTTAATGTGGCCATGCTGTGAACATCTAGATCCTTCTGAGGGCTTCCTGCAGCTGCCTGGCTCCTCTGTACCTGCAGATCAGTGTGGCCCTGGGGAAGCTGCAACCTGCTCTGTGAGCAGTGGGGCTCCCCAAACCTGCCCAGCCTTCCTGCCTGGCTCCTACAGCTGCACAAGGAACCCTGTGGCACTTGATCCCTTGCAGGATCCCTTCACCCATCACGACACAACCAGAATCCCTCAAGTTTCAGGGGTGAAATCTCCTTATCACTCCCTTTTCTGAACACTCTCCTCCAGTGTGCCTCATGGTCTGCACAACCCCATGGCACCTCCTGGGTATCCACCCCAGCCAGAGGGGCTCCAGGACACTGCAGCCTCACTCCACACCCTGCAGTGTGTCACCACACTCTGCCCAGAAGTTTTTCACTATCCAAACTCCTGGCAGCACCTCTCACACTCCCCTCTCTGGCTGCTCCTGCAGTGGGCAAAGCTCTGGGCATCCCTCACTCCACAGGCAGCACCCCTGTGGCCACACCACACAACCCTGGACAGCAGGACTCGGCACTGAGGGGCTGGGTGAGAACAGCTGAACCCTGAAGCACCCACAAAGGGCTGCACAACGAGCAGCCAAAGCCACAGCAGGGCTCTCCTCACTCCCTGCAGGACAGAGCTGAGCTCTGCCAGCAACCCCTCCAGCCAGAAGCCCAGCACTGCTGTCCCACCTCCCCTCTGGGACAGGCACAGCCAGGCTCCCTGCCCTGCCCAGCCCCTCAGGGTACACAGCAGGAGAAGGGAGATGCTGGACACAGCTCAGGTGACTCCGTGCTCTCTCCTGCCCTACACAGCCCCACCAAGGTACACAACTGCTCCTGTACTCACAGCCCACAGGAACGAAGCCATTTTCTAACCAAGACTTGCCTCTGCCTAATGAATTCTGAGGAATCTCTCTTTTTAAAGATACACTGTCTATTCGTTTAGAGTGTCTTTAGTTTGGATTTTAATTTCTCTTTATTATTGATAAAAAAACCCCACCACTCTGAAGTTGCTAAAAAAAAATAGCCTGGCGATTTCTCAGTTAGGAAAATCTGATGTTTTTCTCCCACTTGGTTTTGAACAGTGCTGAAGTGATCATGGCAGTTTTTAACCAATGACACAGATGCTGTGTTATCCTTTTTAGTAGGCTGCCAAAATACACGAGCCTTGGCACATTTAAAAAACCAGGTCTGATTCCTACTGTGAGTAAGTCATGTGCCACAGGAAGCCTGCAGAAGGAAACCAGGTCTTTCTTGTAATACCTGGACAAGGAATCAGTTCCCATGCACTTTTATTTCCCTTCTATTATTGAAAAAATTATTTAAAAATAGACTTCTGGTCACTAGAGATGCCAATTTTGCCTCGGTATCAGATTTTTGAGGTGCATTTGTAGATGCAGCAACAGCACATAGATTATTCATCTAACCTCAAATAAATTTCCACCTGTGGCAGGGGAGCTGTAACTAGACCATATTTTAGTTTTCTTCCCATTCAAGCCATTCTGTGATGATATGAAATTCCAAGTTGGAATGGGGAAATTGCATCTTTAATTTTTGAAGCATGCATTTTTCTGCCTGAGGCACAGATCATGTACATTAAATCAGGAAGGCTAAAAGCAACTTGACAGTGTTCTTTAAGAAGATGGAGAACAGCTATCCTGAGTGCCATTCACCTCCACAGCTCCAGCAGAGCCACTGCCAGTGTCCCCAGGGCAGCACAGAGACAGGGACAGCCACAGTCAGGGTTCAGAGCTGACCCCAAGGGCCCATGCAACAGCAGGTCACAGCTTCAGGAGGGAAGGGGCCCTACCTCTGGATAAGAGCTGCAGAATCATTCTCTCGTTTCCGTCTCTTCCTCTCTGCGTAGCCCCTGAACGCCCTGGGAAACCATTTCAAGGCATTAACCGAGTCCCCAGCCTGGGAGTGGAGAGGACATGGGACACACAGAGGGGAGCTCTCAGCAGGCAACACAGGCTGAGCTGCCCAGGGGGCTGGGTCAGGACTGGGCAGGGCACCCAAACCACAGCTCCTCACTCCCTAGGGCTGCTCCTCCAACATCAGAACATGGCCCAAAGGAGCAGCCACCATCCCTGCTCTGCAGAATGGACCTGGCAGCTGCAGGCACAGCCCCTCTGCACACCAGCATCGAGAGGAACAAAGTGTGCCAGCAACTGAAGGCTGCACTCGGAGGGTGGGGATGCTTTGGTGGGATCCATGTAGGCCTAGCACCTAACCTGCTGCCAGCTGACAGACAGCCCCTAGCACAGGGAAAGCACGAGTGAACATGATGGACAGGAGAGGAGAGTTTATCCAGGACACCAACAGACAAGGAAATTAAAAAATGAAGATCATACTTACGAGATGCTAGAGATTCCAGGAGATGCAGGGAAAAAGAGAGAGAAATTCATTAGTGCTCAGCCCCAGCCAGCATTTTGAGGGAGTTCTCACTCCAGAAGGAACACTTCTTGTTAGGTGGAGGGCAATTGCTTTTTAAATTAAACATTTCTCAGTGGTGAGACTCCTCCTTGACTGAGCTCGATCCTCCCTAGGGCAGAGCTGACATGTGGATTGGATGCAAACTGAGCTTCATGTAGAGCCAGAAAATGTGCAGATGCACAAGAGCTGAGTGTGGCCTGTCAGGCTGCAGCACCATGAGCTCCTGGAGCAGGGACAGCAGGATAAAAACACTGGAGCAGAGGCCAGGGGCACCTGGGGAGCCACCCCAGCACCTTGGGGAGGTGCCCTGAACTTCCACAGGTGTTTCTGTGTCACTTCTAGAGGCAGCACAGGAGCTTCAGAAATGTTAACCAAGGAGCCACATCAACCAAGGGAGTTGTGCTCCTCAAGGGTTCCCTCAGGGCACCATTCCCCAAACCAAGCCCATGTTGGCCTTCAAGCCCTGCCATGGGCCACCATTCTGCAACAAATCTGCCCAGGAAATACAAATTCAGACAGCAAAGGCTGTGTCCAAATGTGCTGATTTTGCACATGGTTTGTGAGTCAGATCAGAGCTGTGAAATACCATTGACTGTTATCAGACAATGTTTTTAAAGTGTTTTCTTCCTGGGGGATGGAGCTATCCCATTCCTCAGTTCCAGATCCAGCCTTCCCTGCATCAATCCTTCCAGGTCTGATCCAGTCTGGGTTATCCCAAGAGAAATAATCAGCCTCTTTTCAGGATTTGGGAAGGGAAAAGCGCAAGGGAAAGAAGAAATGTCAGAGAAACAAGAGTACAAAAAGGACACCAGATTTGACAAGAAGAAAGCAGAGAGAGCCAGAGAGCTGAGGGTGCCCCAGATATTGGAAGAAGCACACAAGGAAAAAGGTGACAGGGCTGGAGAAGGGCCTTGGAAGGCAGAACAGTGTCTCATTTTCCTCACTGCATGTCTTGGTTTTCCAGTCAGGTAGGAAATACTTGAAACCAGAAAGGCAGCACTCCCTGGTATGCCAGGTACAACCTGGAGATGAGACTTCCCTTGCTCTCTTCAGCCCTTTGAGAGCTGCCTCCTCCCAAAAAAACAGCACTCAGGAACCTGCACAGAGTGTGGAGGGAAAGGCTCCTCCTAACTCATGTCCCAGCATACTTGGCAGGGGTTTTACTGACACCTTCACTGTGCAGAGCAGCACAGAGCTGCAGGGCTACATCCCATCCCAGAGGAAGGCACCTCTCTGGGGTGAGGGATGCAGGGCAAGCCTGCAATAACCTTCCCCTGGGAAGTGGGTGCAACAGAAGCAGCTGGTGGAGGAGCTCAGCTGGTGATCCACAGGAACCTCTCTCTGCAGAGGCAGCCAGGCCACAGTGTCACAGACAAAACCAGGGAAGCAGGGAAGAGCTGGGTAGCCCGAGGAGTTAAAGAAGGTAAAACCAGACAAATGAGAGCAGTAGGAAAGAACTAGTAAATGGGGAAGAAAATTAACAAGAGACAGATTTCTGTCTTTCTTTTTCATCCCTGAACAGTGATGTCAAACACACAACTCCTGCTCCAGGCTCTCAGCTTTGAGCATGCCTGGACTCTGAGGTACAGAACAAAAGCCACAGCAGTGGTTTCACTTACGCTTGCATAGTTGTAGTAGCAGTGTGAAAACTGAAGAGGTTCTCTTTTGGGAACCAGGTTCGTATGGGGACATCATCTGCAAGAGAGAGAGAGCAAAGCCTGAGCACCCAGCAGGCACAGGGGTCCTTCAGACACCCACATTTCCTTTCCCAGCTCTTCCTCTCAGGACCTTCCTTCAGCATCCTGCCCTGACTGAACAGGAGTTCAAGTCTCATCCTCCTCATATAAATGCATGCTGCCACCAAATGTTCTGTAAATTCGTGCTAAGCCTGTCTATCAGGCTACTAAGGGAAGAATAAAAGCTCCATCTTAAGCACTGGAGATTAGAATAATCCAGGAATTACAGAAGTGACATTTGAACTAGGAAAAAAAAAACAGGGAAAAGAAACATTTTTCATCAAAAGTGTTTTCCAGCTCTTGCCTTTTCCTTTATACCATTGATTTAAATTGTCTCATTCTTCCAGTTCTTTCTGATTGAGCCCAGTAGAAGATGAAAAGCATTTACCTTCCACTCAGAACAGTAAGCCTGAAATATCCTCTCTTTTTCTGCCACTGAAGTTTCAATAAATCCCTCTCACATCTGTTCCTGCTGACTTGGCCTTCAGGAGTTTGGTTTGGAAGTCAAACCACCCATCAGCTCCACAACCTGCAGGTAACTGAGCTGATTTAGTCACCTCTCTTTGTAAACTGCTCTGCCCAACCAGTTGTGGATTCTTTCCTAATTCCAGGGCATTAGGACACCTCATCATCCTCATGGAATGACCACTAAGACAAAAAGCAAAATAAATCACCAAATATGTGTGTGGTGATCAGGAGGAACCTGCCCAATCAGCAGCTCCTGCTGAGAACTCTCAGGCTGGAGCCAGGCAGGCAGGGAATCAGAGGGGCATTGAAATCCACTGGCACAACACTTGTGAGCTCTCACTGGACTGGATTCCTGGGGTTGGGGGCTACCTGATTTTTCATCTTGCTTCACACCCAATTTGTGGCTCCCTTGCCTAATGCCTTGTCCCATGTTGCTGACTGTGTCTTGCTTCAGTCATTCAAGTCTTCAGATCTGATAATATTTAATATTCTGGCATTGTCAAGATATTTTTTAATTCACTTTCACTGGCCCAAGCCCAGTCAAACTCCACATGCCCACTGGAGGCATCATTATTACAGAGCAGCTATCTTACCAAACGTTTTGTAGAGATCATCATATCCTACAGATTATTCCCTAAAAGTACAGAAAGTGGCTGCAATTACAGATGCAAAAAATGCTAACTGCAGCTGGGGAGCCTTCCTTTGAAGTGCAGTTTCCAAGAAATCTATAGAAAGCTCTACCAAACACTCCTTCTCAGCTCACAGTTTACGTCAAGTCTTGTTCAAAGGCACTCCAAGGAAATATATCTGTTAACTGAAACTGCATTCCAGCATGCTAAAGACTTCTGATGCAGTCTCAAAGTCTGCCCTCCTCCAAAACACAGAGACAGAAGCAAAGCAGAACAACTCAGACTGTAAATGAATTACTTGTTTGAAGCCTCCAACCCACAGAAGCAGCGAAGGAAAAGTTGTACAAATTCCTTTTTAGCCAACAATTCTGTACAGGCTTCTCAGGGACTACTCATCTCAAAGGACTGGCAATCTTTTAATGTGTTTTACAGCTTTTAAGCCACAAGCTTTGGTTCAAAGCAGAGCTTATGAACAACAGCTAATATCCTTAGGAGGCTTTGCCTGCACCATCACTGGGAGCTTTCTCTCCTTTTCTCATAGACTGGAGGTAACTTAGGAAAAATATCCCTGCCCTCCACACAGCACTCAGTGCAGAATAAAGGATTTGGGACCCTTCAGAGGGTAGAACAGCAGCAGAGGAGCTAGCAGGTGGAGACTGGGCAGTACACCTCAGCCCTAAAGCTCACTCACTGAATTAAAACTCAGATTATGGGTATGGCTGTTGCTGCCAGGAGCAGGAAGCACATCCTTTCTGGCCAGGCAGAGCAGCCTGCTCTCCCTTCACTGTGAGGAAACAGTGGAGGAGCCACAGGCCTGGTAAGACTGGAGGGACACCACCACCACATCCAGCATCTCCAGCCACTCCCCAGCCACCCAAATCCCAGCAGCTCTGTCCACGAGTGGATGTGTCTGTACCAGATGCTGGGAGAAGCCCAGGAGATGACAGTTTGTGCTTCCCTCGAACGGTGTCAGGCATCAGAAACACAGCATCAAAATCCATATTCAGTGATGCCAGTGGGGCCTGGCTGCTGGAAGTGTTGGTTTGCAGCACAACTTGTCATGTAAATGCAAACAGAGCAGCACTGTCAGGTGAACCCCTGGGGAAATCAGCCCCTCCTATCTCCACTCCTCTCTGCTCCCTTTTCCCTGGGAGCCAGGCAGGAAGGACATGCCAGGGAATTCTTGCAACCTGTGGCACTTGTGCTGTTCAGTTCTGGGGTTAGCTCTGAGTGGCAGCACTTGGCTAGAGATTGTGACAGATATTTGATTATTGGTTCAGTTTTTAAAGACAATTTTCTTTAATGTAATGGAATAATTACAAGCCCTATTTTCTGAGAACAGGGATGAAAGGAGGGAATAAAGTCCAATTCTGTGTTATTTGCTAGTATTTACAGGAAGCCCATGAGGTGGCACTACATGAGTGGCTTCCAGCCCTGCAAACAAGCATTTTGGGAACATGCCAAAGTACAGAACACCATAACCTGAGCTGAGGCTCCCACAGAGCAGCTCACAAAGACTTCCCCTGCCCAGTAAGAGGCACAGAGAGGATCCTGCTCTGAACTGCCTCTAGGATGAGCATGGATATAGGGCTTTGAGAGAGTCCTTCCTCTCTTGCACTTTCTCCACAGAAAGGGAGCTCACTGAGCTGCATGAAGGAGCCACGAAATCCACCCAGAGCAGCTGCTGATGACCAGGAGCTTGGACGAGCTGGCCTCTGACTGAGCTCAGCTTATCTCAAACTCCTTTGACAATCCCTTTCCAGGAGTGCTGGCCCAAGGTGCCAGAAGGGCCCAGGATCAAAAGCCCTGTGCTGGGATAAGATGGGGGTCACCTTTAATGTCACCCAGCACTCACTCACCAGACACTCGATCGACACTGTACATCCTCTCCAGCCTTTTCCTGTGCCACCCAGCCTCACCAGGTGGGTGCTGCTCCAGCTCAATGGACTGCTGGGAAGGGGCAGCCAGCCTGGTGCAGTTGGGGCACTCCTTGGAGCCCCGGCGGCCGCCCGGCCAGGCCTTGCAGTGCCGGACGCCGTGCGAGCCGCCGGCGCCGTGCGCGTGGTGGCCGTGGTGACACTCCTCGTGGGCAGCCCCCTTCATCACCACCAGTTCCATGCTGTCACTGTCGTGCTCCGACAGCATCGGCCTCTCGCCAGAGATGGTGTAGACTCGAGGCTTCGGGCCCTCGCTCGGCATCTTCTCCGCCTGCTCCTCAGTGAAGCTCCTCTCGAATTTGCCGTCCGAGATGACCGAGAGCCTGCGCTTGTTCTGGGCCACCTGCTGCATCTCAGGGGAGTCCTCCTGCCCGATGTAGGAGTCTGCTAGCAGGTGATCTGAAACAAAAGGCACACGTTCCTCAAAGCAAAGCCCCACAGACACTGGCAAATCCAGGAGGCTCTTTGCTACTGCTGTGTAGGGGAGACAGATACAGGAGGGTCCCTGCAGGTGCTGTTTCAGATGAGCGTGTGCCCACTGCCACCTTCCAAACCTCCAGAGCAGGCATTGCAATGAGAGATATTTCTCACAGAGAGGCCCAATATTTTAAGCATTCTAGATGCAAATGCAGGTCTCATTGCACAGCCTGAAAACGCTGCCATGCCAGACAGCCCTGGTTCAGCTGCAGCACTGTTCAGCCACACGAGGGCTATGGAGCTGGTCACAGTCTGCAGGACAAGGACCAGCACCACCTTCTCCAAGTGCTGAACCCGGAATGTTTGGCACAGTAAGTTCTTTCAGAACACTGGCAAAGGGGCAAACCAACAAGGTTTGGGTTGGTTTTTTTTTTCCTGGTTTTCTGCCAGGTGGTTTGACATGAAAGAAAGGCAGCAAGGCTTCAGCTGACAGCTGCAGCACAGCACCCCGCTCCGGCACGCCCCGGTCCCACAGATGGCCACGGCACAGCCCGTGGGAGCTGTCCTGAAGGAAAACACAGCCGCTCCCTTTGTAGGGTAGGAAGATCGAAAGGAGAGAGGCCCATGAGTGCAACTATCTTTGGAGCCCACACACTGGATGAAGTGCCAGGAAATCTCAGCATTTCCATGGCAATTCCATGCATGAACCCAACAGTAGCTCCCACCCACCTGCTAATCCTTTTTCAAGTGGCTGTTAATTACCTCTTACACTTCCCTTCAGATGGGAAGCAGCTCGGGGACTGGCAAAAAGGCTCAGCAGGGAATGCATTATTTATGTGACTACTACCCAAAAAATGAAATCATTAGTGTCCAGCACAGACAGCAGCACTTAAAACAGAGGCAGAAAGCAAATCCAAGCCTTCAGTAGATATTTAAGGAACATAATTCCTTTAGGTAGTGAGTCATGACCTGGAAGAACAAGTCCAATATTTGAAGACTTGGCCATCTCGCAACTGAAGTGAAGGAGGAAGAGGAGAACGACCTCCGGACAAGAGTGGTGGTGCATGGGTGTAACATGGACCTTTCACTGCTGCCACATTCTGCTGTCTATGAAGGGCTCCTGTGCCCCTCTGAGTGGAGCCCTCCCAAGCTGAGGCCATACACTGTCAGCTTTTGAATCTGAAATCTATCCTGGAACATGCTCACATTGCCCAGGGCCTCTCCCCCTGATCTGTTTGCAACCAGAACTGAGCTGGTACTGGCACAGGGTGCCACCCTTGTCTCTTTTTTCTGTTTGAGATACAAGTTCCTCCAGCACCACTAGGAAATAAATCAGTCTCTGGCCACTCTGCTCAATAAGTGACAGTCAGGGCCATTCAGGCTGACACAAGTCAAGTTTTGTTTCATTTGTCTCCTCACAGTCTCTGGAGACACTGCAGGAGTCCTAAAGAAACAGCTGTGCCTTTTGAACCTGCAGCTGATGCTCTGTCCAGGCTTCACACAAAGTCAAAAATCCATACCCAGGTGTAGTGAGGGGAAGTGCCCCTCAGATACTGCCCAGGTAATGTGAACGGCTGGCAGGGCTCTACTTGCCCCATGGTCAGTGTGGACATCTGCACCTGCTCCAGGAGGAGCCTGATGGACAACAAGGGCCATTCCAGTGGAAGAAGGTGCTCCACAGGCTGTCATCCAAAGGCCTGTCCACCCATCTGCAAAGTGTCACAGAGCAAACAGTGCAGAGAGTGGTCACAGGCTCCAAAGTCTCTCCAACCACGTGTTCCCTGCCTCTGCTCTCCAGCAGCTCAGATCCTCCCCACCTCCAGGATTAACTGTGCTCTAGAGTGGGCATGTCTTGGGAAAACACCACCAAACAACTCCCCGAGATCTGCCAAGATCTGTGCTCGCTAATAGTGCCAAGCAAACCATTTTTAAAATTAAAAACAAAGGCCAGCTCTAAGTACTCATCTCAACTTGTCAAATTTACTAATCTGTGTGGGCACAATGACGCTACAGATTTCTTAAGACACCACAAAATCGTGGCTGACAGCTGCCCCTGTTCCTCCTGAAACTGATACTTGTAGGGAAGATGCACAGCCTCCTCAGAGGGAACACACAGGAGTGTCACCTTCACTCACACACTGACAGCTCCGGAATTCAGCGGTCCAGGAATTCCTGAGTCCTCGGATCTGTGGCTAAAAAGAAAAATGAAGTCCCCAAAGCATAATATGCCTGAAAATGCTCATGAGCAAAAAGACCAGTTCCAGTCTCTGTTTTATAAGCACTGAGGTCTGCTCAGCTCCATAAAATTTACAGACATTTAAGGGGGCCATGACTTGTTTCAAGTGAGAGTCAATTTTTTACTGAAATCCTGGCAGGATTGACCAGATATATTTGACATAAACTATCTGCCTGATCTAGCATGCAAAATGTGAGGATAATTCTTTCTTCCTACCTTACTTGTCCCCTCCTCAAGGTGTTTTCACTTGTACTTACGTAGCAGTTTTCATGATCTACAGTCCAAAGGGCTGCCAGCACACCACAGCGCTTTCTTTTCATAAAACAATAGGGTAATTTTTCATTTTCATTCAATTTAGCACCTTCAATAATTACACACTGGAGAAGCAACTTCATATGCAAAGAGAATATGAAGCTTTATTCAAGAGCAGTCGTTAATAATTCGATAAGTTGATAATGAATTTATCTACAGAAAAAAAATCAGTGTGGAAGGAAAGGAGATTCAAACATCCATCATAATGAATTATTGGCCTCTAAAACAGAATCCACACCATTTCAGGAGCCTGTGCATTCACATACATGAGGTCACACACACCAGCAGCCTCAAGATGTGACCAGTGACCCCTGTCTGTGCTTGCAGTGCACGGGATTCAGGTGCCAAAGCACTGCCCCTGTTGCCACAGTGCCATTGGAGGTTAATAGCTTGCTTCTGCTAGGACAGAAGTCAGGCTGGTCCAGGAATCAGTGCTGGATGAGAGCTGAGCCACAGGGATGTTGGGTGGGGAGAACCAAGGGACACTAACGGGAGCTCAGCAGTGACTGGAGCTGCCTTCAGGAGTCAGCTGCAGCAGGCTGCTGTTAACACCCTCGCCTCAAGCTGCTGCTCCCCTCTTTTCATTTTCACATCGCTCTTGCCACCTCTCCCACTGCCAGCTGCTCCATCAGCCCCGGGCAGCGTGACTGGGCAGCCTGGCACAGCTCCCTCCTCTCCAGCCGCACCCACTGAGCTGACCTGGGAACGACTCTGCTCCCCCACCTGCGTTCAGCAGCAACACCTGTGCTCACACAGCTGCAAAGCTACTCAGGACCAGAGAAACCAGGTTCCTCAGGTTCTGTTCACCTTGATTCCTGCTCTACATGGATTTATTGTGTAGGAGGTACTGAGCAGAAAGGTGAAGGGAAGAAAACCAAAGTGCTTGATCTGTGGATCATGAGTCCATTGGTACCAGAAACATCCAGATGGTATTTCCATCATTTCCCTGCCTACCTGGGCAAATCCAGTAGGGCTTGACATCCAGTCCTGAGGGCCAAACCACTTCTCACCCCTCTCCATTATGTACTTGAACACATGTCTTTTTGTCTTTTTGTCTTCACTTGCTCCTGTCTGACATTTCTTCCTTCATCTTCCACACAGCTCTGTCCAACACAGGGCACAAGTACTACCAAAGACTGAGATCAGTGGTAATCTGCACTGGTCAACTGGCAGTGTCTTGGGAAGAAAAGAATCCACGTTCTCAGTACATGCAGTTCCTGATAATTAGGCATTTAGTGGATACTTACAACACATCCTTTCTCATTCAGTAACTCTAGCTTGGGCACTCACTCTGACTTAGGGAACTGAGAAAGGACTTGCACATTTTCCTTTCACTGCCACCACGTTTCTCCAGAGCAGGGAAAGGCTGGGATCAGCCCCAGCTGACTGATGCCCATCCACAACTGTGGAGCCAAGCTCCATTCTGCTGCAGACTGCCTTGTGACCCTGTGGGATGAGAAGTTTATAAATCACGACAGAACACAGCCGCAAGGCATAGACAGAAGCTCCAAATTTATTCCTGTATTTAGCAGCTAAACTGATGATTAAAGCACCCTAGATTTAAAGCCTCCGCTCCAGCATCAGAGGCAAAGTGGCAAAGGAGAATCCAGATAAAACCCTATTAAAAGAACATCTGTCATCTCAGCAAAAAAAATTTCAGAGAGACAGTTCTCTCCTCTCTGTTCCTCCTCAGCTGGAACTCTCTGGACCTGACGTTTATGACAATTAAGTTCCAACTTTAAATGAAAGAACTGCTGTAGTCACTGAAGATGAATGGAAAGTTTTTGGGTGTACAGTACACAGCTTTGCAGCATTGATCACAGAAGTAGGAACAAAGTTAATGACGTTTTTACCTTGCCCCAAGAGGAATTCAGGTGATTCCCTCATTGAGGGGAGCACAGAGGTGCTCTGGCCAGAGCCCAGGGCACTGCAAAACCCCTAACAACCATTCAAATGGCACAGCTGAAAAGTTTCTCATGCAATCTCAATTCCAAAACCTCCCACATGCCTGTCACTGCCCCTCAGGTGTGCTGGCAGGTCCTGCCTGCTCCCTCTCAGACACAGGGAACAGGCGGAGGCTGCTTCTGGAAGGGAGCTGCTCTGAGAAACCAGAAGGTCACTTAACTATGATAAAATGGTTCCAATTAGCCTTCTCTGCTGGAATGGGCTTCAAAAACAAACAAACTCAAGATAGAATTGACCTGGCGTCTCATAGGTGAGTAACCTTTTAGTCTGGCCTGTAACATTAATGTGAACAGATGAAATTGCTACTGTGAGACAAGACCCAAAGGAGCAAGTGGCAGCTCCATCACCGGCCTCAGCATCTCCATGGTAACACCGTGACCTACGTCTGTTCCCTTTATAAGCCAACAACATATTCCAGGGCAAGTTCAGGATACACCCACACCATGCTTGCACTGTCTGATGCTGGAAGCAGCCTGAAGCCCTCAGAGATGAGATTTCACATCCCTGTTCTGTCCTTAGCTCAGGCCACCTACAACTCCCTCCAGAGCACGGGCTCTTCCCAAAAAGGCCACCTCCACCTCATCAGCACAGGGGTACACCAAGAGCAGGGCCAGCTGCACTGCTGGGTCTGTCCTGGGGACAGGACAAACATCCTCTAGAGAAAAAGGCCAGCTTGGTGCTTACCCTGACCCAGGCTCTGCTGGCAGCTCCACAGTCTGCATGTCCCTCTAAGCGCACTGAGCAGCTGCAGCCTTACTTGCTGGTGGCACAGACAGCTCAGCTCACAGGTCACTCAGCCTGAAGCACCTGTGAAGCCTCATCTGGGGTTTCTCCAGCCCCATGGCAGTTTCTGGCAGTGTCAGAAAGCTCCTCTGTGCCTGGCTCACAAACCCACAGCCAAAGCCCAGGTTCCAAACACAAGTGGCTGATCCAGTGCTGGTTCCACAACCAGCACAGGCATAAACGTGGTTTTGCTCCTGCCACCCCTCCCCACTGCCACTTGGCTTGGGGAAGTCCACAAGGGTCCTCTTCTCCTTACACACTCACAGTGATGACTGAAACATCATCAAAAACAAAGGAAAGTCACAAAGATTACTTTTTTGACGCTTAAAAATAGTTTTTTTCCAGTTTCAGGTAACTGTCTCCTTTGGTTTGTCCTGATGCAGACCAGTAGCCATGCTGCTTCAGCAGGAGCCACAGAGAATTTGGCTCAAGACCTGCCAGGCAGCTCCCGCCCAAGGCCCATCACCTCTGCAGCACCAAGGACACTTTATATTTGATCTCTCCCTCTCTCTTCCTTCCAGAGCCTTTCCCACACAGCCTGTCCAGAGCAGCCAGTCACAGCGGGCAGCCTGGTGCTGCATCCCAGAGCCCCACACTCCAGCAGCAGCAGCTGCCCTCCCAGGAACCCTTCTGAGCAAAACAGATTTAAAAAGCAACAGAAAAAAACCCCCACAGCTCCTTCCCTTTCCTCAAAGGATCCTTGTGTCTGAATCCCAGCTCACGAGGACGGATCTGCTTGCCCAGACAGACGGGAATTTCTCAAAGGCTCTGCTTGCTGTCCTTTTCAATGTCACTGCCCCATGCCCTGGGTACCTTTTCCTCTCACAGTTCCAGAACATGGGGATAAAATCTAACACATTACCTCAGTGTGGGGCCTCTGACACCTGGGCTGGAGAATGTCCAAAATTCCATGAGCTCTGTGAGACTCTGAGTGATTATTTCTTCCATGCTTTATTCTCTGAAGCCTTTTTACCCTTCCCTTTCACAACATTTCAATCCCTTTCTCCATCTTTCCTCTAAGTGTGTCCCAAGGGACACCCACTGCTACATTAAAAGGTATCAGAAAGCTACAAAAGTCAGCAAAGACTGGCCACAGCCTTGGAGGCAGAATGAATGCTGAACATGGCAGAGTGCCCTTCGTGGGAACCTTCCCGGATCTCCAGCCTGCATGAATAAGCCAGCAATTAACAGAGGCAGGAAGAGAGCAGGAGATGCATCGGCACCCTGGCACCAGCTCCCACAACACATCCATGTCCTGTCACCTGCAGCAGAGTCCAACCCTCTCCTTCTTTCTAATTCCTCAAAATATCTTAAAGATCAGGGGAAAAAATCTGAGTGATCCCAAAGGGACAATCCCTCCATCCTCTGCATTCATAGCTCATCACCCATCATCAGGCAACTGCCCTGTTCCAAAAGGGAAACAAAGGGAAGAAAACTCCACGTTGTCATCATAACCTCTGAGAAAGAGGAGAGGTAAATGCACCTCTCTGGAAAGAAACTCTTCCAGAATAAGACACTGGAGAGTTGCACAGGAATAGTCACACATTTCTGAGCCATGAAGTTCTTGGGCCTCACATCTGGAAGAATCAGAAGTTGTAACCAACAACAAACCCTCCCCCTCACCTTTTTTCCCCTCCAGGTACATCCTGCAGCACCTGCCAGCCTCCCTACCTCGTGCACCAGCAAAGCAAGCAGAGCACGAACACGCTGCAATTTCACTGAAAACAGAAGGTGAGCACAGCCTTGCACATCACTCAGCCCTCGTTATGATGCTGGGATGAGGCAGCTGGCCCGTCCTGCTGATCTACAATCCCTCTGCAGCTCTTCATTACCACTCCCCAGTTTCTCCCAGACATTCAGCCACACACATACACACAAGCTCTCCAGAGGAGCCACCATAAATAGAAGTTACGACTGAACAAGAAGCTCTTTGATCAGCTGTGGAATGTGAAGTTATGAGGGATGCAAAAGCCATTATATCTTTTCCTTTCCTTGGAGTCAAGGGAGTAAAAAGATAAAAAAAGGCAAAGCAAAATGGACAATATTCAGAGAACAAAGAGCAGCAGAAGCGGAACAAGATGGGGCAGTGTCTGCACACTTGGCACCTCCCTCCACATCTCCTGGGATCTCCTGGGGCTGCCTGGGGTGTCAGAGCTTCACCACTCTGCCGAGGAGCTGAACCAGCAGATAAAGCAGCAAAGAACTGACAGCCCAAAGATTCACACCCACCTCACTTCCTGCATGAGGACTGCCCAGTGCCCAGAGAGAGTAGGGTTCTAGCTCTTGGGTCCTAGGAGTCAAGGAGGATCCTGCCCTTCCCTCCTCCATTTACACCTTCATTGTTCCACTGATGGCTCTACCACCTTCCTGCTCCTCAAAATCCACAACTCTTTTCCCTCACTGCTTTCATCAGTGACTTTAAACCTTTCTTAAACTGTTTTTACTGTGCTGAATCACGGCCTGCCTCCTTCCAGCCATGTTTAGGCCAGAGCCTCCATCCCAGCTCAGTCTGCAGAGAGCACCCGGATGCACAGCTGGGGTTAAAACAGGGCTGTCTCACCAGGTACAACACTCAAGGACAAAGCTCAGAGTTGACAGACACATACAGGGACTGAGGACTCAATTCTTTGCAGCACTGAGCTTTCAGAACCTAAGGCACCAACACACACAGATGGGAATTCAACCACAGGATGCAGGTGGGCTTTGCACAGCTCCTCCCTGCTCACACTGCCTCTGTGTGCTCTCTGAGGAGCCAGAGCACATTCAGGTACCCCTGGATCTGTGCTGTGCCTTCAGCTTCCACCGCAGAGGCCCTTCCTTTGCTTCCCTGGAGTCATGGGTGGCAGCTAATCCTGCAGCTCCAGCACCTTGCCCAGGCAAAGGTAAAGCCTCCAGAACTTGCACAAGTGATGCTGAGATGGAATTTCTGCGTTGGAAAGATGTGACTTCCCTGTGATCGGGGCTGCTGGAATGAACTAAAAGGAGCCAAATTTTCTACTCGCAGCGGTTTTTATTGGATAGCAACCTTCCTACTGGGGTTATTTATAAAGAAGTGTTACAGACTGTGTTAAGTTATACATTGCAGAATTTCAGAAGATGACTTAAAAATGACGATTCTTTTTTTTCCCTCCCCTCTTCCTCAGAATTTAGACTAATTTCTAGGGAATTTTATTTCTTTCCAAGTGAATGCTGAAGGATCCCATAAGTATCGTAGGTATTTCCAAGCGTGTCTCTCACTGCTGGATTCTTGCCTGTGGCAACTAAATTCACTTGGATTGAAAAACGATCTCAAGGCTGATACACCAAGGGGCAGTGGGTGAAAAGGTTTCCCTGGAGAGCTTATGGATGTCACAAGCACGGAGAGGGCTGAAATGCTGCTCTGGGGAGCGTGGCTGTGGCACCTGATCCAGGAGCCACATAAGCTCCATCTCCATGCTTTCCTTACCTACAGTCAGAGCAACCAGGGGCACCCCAAAGATGAGTAAAACAGCAGTTTTTTAAGAGCACATCAGAGAGGCCCCCACTCCTTGGATCTGAGCAGAGCTGCCCAAGCCTCAGGCACCTGAGCAGATGTGAAATTTCCTCGTCTCCATCAGAGAGTCTCTGCCTGGCCCCAACATGACCCCACAGGGCACTACAAAATGAGCAGAAGCCAACACTTCTCCCTGCTGGAAACTGGAGTGGGGAGCTGCAAAAAGGACTGGCAAAGACTCCAGGTGACTGAAGCAGCTGCAGAAATGGCCACAACAGAAGGACTAAAAAAAAAAAAAAAAAGCTTTTGCCGTTCTGGGAAGCTCCTGCCAGCCTGTCCAGCCCTCCCTTCCTGCTGCCCCACAGACACCTCAACCCAGCTGCACCAAACCCCAGCCTTTCTCTACCCTTCCCCTCCTATCTCCACATGCTACTCTTAGACCAAATATTTTAAGTAAAGTGTCACTGGAGTTCTTCACTAAAAGAAATCAAGAAAATCTCAGTACATTGTCTTAGAGCCTTTTCATTCACAACATTGGCAAAATTCAGCCAAGGACAACTTGAAGGTCATTAGAACAGATCCAAGAAAGAAAGGCAAAGACTCAGCTTGGCTGCCAAGACTGTGTGACTGCTCTAATACCAAGAGGCATCTCCTGTACAGGTTTAAACGCCCACAGTTTACCTCAAATGTTAGCATCACTCTGCATTATGTTCTATTTAATAACTTTATCCCCTGCACAACAGTTCAACAGCACAGAACAATTTGTTACTTGTTCACATAGGATTTTCTGTGGATTTCACAGGATTTTCTATAGGTTTTGTAATGAGTTTATTGCCTGCAAAATACTTTCTTTCGTCAGAGAAAAGATGCAGCTGTTACAAGTCAAGTGAGTTTATCTTGTGCTCTCCTGCCCATCAAGCAGAACTCATGGTAAGCTGATGAGGACAGTATCTGCATGGAAAACACTGGCACATTTAGCCAGCACATGTGGTGCCCTCATCTAGGCAAATCCCAGTTTAACCCATTGAAGCAAACACTGGGAATAAATCCAGATGTCACCTTTGCCAGCAAGGATTCACACCAGTGAACAGAATACAACTCACCTGGTTTTTACACCCCAGTGAAAGCAAGACCTAGGAGTGCCAAACCAGTGCAGAAGCCTTGTGCAGTGCTGTCACTTCTCAGCTGAAACTTCTCCTAGGGACATCAGTTGCAGGGGTCAATTTATGACAGGGCAATTGACCCCTAACTGAACTCATCCCCACAGCACACCCAAGCCTTGGGTCACCAAACTGCCTTTTCTCCTCAAGGGCGACTCCTCCTGCCTCTCTGCTGTGAGATCTCACACTGTTTATGACAGATAAATAAATGAACTTTCATTCTAAGGCTATGAACCACAGGTGTAGGCACACATGGACATAACCAAGGCACAACAGTTCTCTTACCTGAGCCGTTTCTGCCTTCAGGATGGTTTTGTGAAAGGTATTCTCCAAAAGCCCTCGCCGCTCTGTGTTCCAGCATCAGGAGACAGTCAAGGAGAGAAAGAGAGAGATTTGTGATGCTTAAAGGCCAAGGAAAGAAGGAACAGTTCAATACCAACGCATTGCTGTGCTCCTGCAGCTGCCATTCCCTCAGCCTCAGGTGGCACCCATGGAAATGCACTGCCAGAGCAGTGAGGCTTCCTCATTACACACCAGGATTCCGGTGGTTCTGGTGGAACCTCAGTGTTCCCCTGGCCAAAGGGGGAAACAGAGCTGGACTAGAAGCCCAGGACTAGTTTAGGCTTTAGCCTCTCTGCCATAAAAATGAAATACAGAATTGAAATGCACCTGCATTAAATCTGTGATGCACACAGGAACTGGCTCACTGTCTCCAGTCTGAGTTAAGCCCCTCCTGGCAGCCCTAGAAGGAGGGGAGTCATCTCCACCCCAGAGCCAACCACCACTCCAGGCTCCTACAGGTCCTGAAAGCTCCCACTTGGGAGCAATCACAGCTCAGATGTGGATAATAATGCCCATTTCATCTACCTGAACCCAGATAACGTCAGTATTTGGATTACTGGACAAGCTTATTTGAGAGACACCCACAAAACCTCCCACAAAAGCAGTTCCTGCTTCTCTGATGGATCTCAGTCCTGTGGATGACCGAGATTTTACTGGAATATATTAAGAATCAAACAAGCAGGGTGAGCTCAACCCTTATCACACATCCAGGCCTACGTAAGAGAGCAAACCTATGAATATTCCAACCAGGGAGGAGCTTTCTGCTTGCAACCCACACAGGAAAGGAATCCTTGGTCAAGGCATGCACTCCCTGGAATACAGTAACCTCCAGATTCCAACTGCCAGGGCATTTGTAATGTCCTGGTGCTGCGATTGCTCTCCCGTACCCAACAGACCTGTGACTCAAGAGAGCCAATACTAGAGCCAGGTTTTCCCCAGCCATCCATCTTCCCCAGGTTCATAGAACAATCTCTCCAAGGTCTGTAGCATCCCAATCAGGCCAAGCTGCCACTGGGAAGCCCAAGGTGGAGATTGGCACAGAGGGAGGTGAAACAGCCACCCACCTCCTTGGCAAGCCAAGCCAAGAAACCCAAAGCTGAGCATCCTCAGCCCTCAAGCACATCAGCATCTTCTGGGGAACGACCAGATTTGCTGCAACAGGGAAGACTCTCCATACCAAGGCATCACATGCATTGTCCTCCTCCTTCAGAGGTGCTCAGCCCCAGAACATCCTCTCCAGTTCAAGCTGCTGCAAAGGGCTCATAATGGCCATTAAATATCTAAGCAGAAAATGGCTTTGACCTCCAAAACCACCTCCTGCTTTGCATATCCCAACTTGTGTAGCCAGGATCTTCCCCACTGCTTTTCTGCACCACCTCCCACAGCAGAAAAGGTTAACAAGGCTCCAATGCACTTCCCAGAGTGACTTGGGCTGGAAGGAGTGGTAAGTCCATTTGTCATCCACAGCCAGCAACAGAGGATCAATAAGAACGATGAAGAAAGAGTAATTTAATCTCCCCGGAACTAAATTTCAGCACAGTCAAATGCAAAATGCTTTGGAGCAGCACAGCTGGAGCTGTGTAAGAAGGAAGGTTTAAGCTTCTGCATCTTTACAGACTAACAGACAGTGCTGAGGTTTTCCCTGCTGCTGGATTCTTATGTGTCCAGTCCCAGATTGTACCTTTAGACCCTTCCTTGCAGCGGCAGCTGCCCAAACTGCCCTCCTCAGTGTCTAACACCCCCAGAGATGGTCACACAGAGGCTCTGTCACACGGGGAGCTCTACAATCAGCCCACAATCCCCACTGTGGGACCATCATGGTTCACCCATCCAAGAGGAAAAGCACCTCATGGATGTTCCTGGCAGCCTCAACCTTTCTGTCCAGGCAAAAAGCAGGACTTGATCCCGGAGCAACACACAAATGCAAAGTCAGAAACTGGACTGCAGCTACTTCAGGGAAACTGGACTGTGGCTACTTCAGGGAAGTGGTTGAGTCACCATCCCTGGAAGTGTGGATCTGGCACTCAGAGACATGGTTTAGTGGTGGATGTGGCAGGGTGTGGTTTGCAGTCAGACTCGACCTCAGAGATCTTTTCCTACCTAAACAATTCTATGATTTTAACATCAGGCTACTCATCTGCAAGAGAATTCCTGAGCTGCTCCTGTAATCCATCTCAGAGGTGGTTAAAGCTCAGCCAAGGCCATGGCTGATCTTGCACACCACCAGCAACAGCATAAGATTGCTGGGCATGAGATTCCAAGATCTCTTCCACCAAGACTTCTGGGACTCCAAGGATTCCCATGGGAACTCTGTCCTTGTGAGGCATCACCAACACCATTCACAGACAGGGCATACAGGACTTAGTCCACTAGGAAAAACTTTGAAGCTTCTCTTTTGCATCAGCAGTCATTCCATGTAGAAAAAATAACAGCAAGCAAGTTCTCAGGTAAATTATCACTGAGAGAACATGGTGACTTACACAAAAAATGCTGAAATATGATAGTCTGTAACTAGTTCAAAAGCTCCATGAGCTCCAAATTCATCTGTCATTCTCTCCATTCATCTCTTCACCAATGCCTCAAGCTGTTTTGCCTGTCTGAAAATCTGAACCAATGCTTCATCTTTAGCTTGCAAGTCATGGGCTCAAAAAACCAGTGCAAAGCATTTCCTAAGATCCAAATTGAAAACTGGCTAAGACAGAGCCAGAGAAGCACTGCTGCCTTCCAGCCCATCTTATTCCATGGTGAAAACAGTGTCACTCAGAGTAAGAGCCCAGGCTGGAAGATGCTGCAGTGTCTTTAACCACACTCTCTGGTTTCTCGGAGCAGAGGAGGGAGCAGGGTACAATCCCAAGTGCCAGAGCTTCCAGAGAACAGGCCATACCCAGAGAACAGGCCATAGCCAGAGCTCTCATGCAGGTCAGCAGCACAGCTGAGGAGCACAGAGCTGCTCAAAAGCACTGTATCCTGCCCAGGCTGAACCTGCAGCTCTGTCCTGGCTGTTCCACCCCGTGGCTCTCAGACCCTTCTGGCCAAACCAAGAGCAAACAAATGTGGACACGTGGGCACAGCTCCCCAGCCCCAGCGAGCACGGCAATGCCACCCGCACAGCACAGTGTGCAACGGGGGGTTTCCACCCAATTACACTGGAAACTTCACACTAATTATTCTGCCTATTATCTCAGTGGTTCCCTTCTACATTCCCGCTTGCCGAGTGCCATCGGCTTCTCCTTGGCCGTGCCTCAGCCGATCTCCCGCAGATGTCTGCACGTGCCCTTTGCCAAGGGGACTCTGATGGCCACACTTGCTCCTTATGGCTACTTCCCCCTTGCCAAGCCTTTTGTGTTCCTTCCCTGCCCTCACAGTCACCTCAGTTCGCCAGCACTTGCCTGGATCATTATTGTGCCATTTCCCCACTCTCCTTGGCTACCCATTGGCTTTGTCAAAATAAAGGCAGAGCAAAATTCAAACACATGGTAGCTGTTCTATTCATCCCATTCTTTTCCCTCTCTTTTATCAATTACCACAAGTCACACAATCTGACTTTTCTCTCAGCTCAGCTTTGCCTCCACTGTCGCTGCCCTCACACCATCAGACAGCACTGGACATAAACCCCTTCAACCAGGCTCTGAGCAGAGACACCTTGGGATAATTTAACTGGCAAGAGATGAAAAAGAAAACTTGTTTCACATAAATGAGATGAAGTACAAGGTGCCTTACAGCTCCATGGGCCGGTGAGCTATAACCCTGAGTGTGTGACACTGCAAAAGCTGCATACAAATGAGCAGGTAGCACGGAGAGGTGATCAGCTGATGACATGACAAGTTTATCCCTGACTCATCTGGAGAGAGGTTTTCACTTAGTGGCAGATCAGACCAGCATGTCACATAGTCAGCACAGCTTGATTTAACAAAAGGACATCAAGCAGGGACTGGGGCTCAAGCACGCTGTGCTGCTCAGTCTAACCAGCACAGACAAGTCTCAGAAAACACCAGCATTTCCTCCAGCATTCCATAAGAATGGCTCCAGGGAGGGAAGGAGGGACCGGGCAGCACAACACAGGCAGCAAAGGCTGCTGCCCTTCTGAGGGCATTTTCCAGTACTCACTGTGCCTCAGATGTCAGAGCTGGACTCGGGTCTGGAAGAGAACTGTGAAGAAGCACAGACAGTCTAGACAGAGATTTGCTTGAAGGAGCAAAGCCGCCAAACAACAAAGATCTCAATTACAATGTAATAAGCACAGAATGGCCTTCATGTCTCTGAAATAATCACATCAACAGGATGAAAGCAGCCTTGATGCACAAGAGGAGCTATGAGAAACCGATGCACATGAATTTATCCACCAAACTGACACTTACAGAGTGAAGAAATGCAGATTGAAACACTCAGAGATACAGGAGAGACCTCAGATAACTCCATTTAGAGTTATCAGCAGCCAGCTAGGCAAAACCCGGACTATTCAGGAGTATTAAATGAAAAAATAAAGAACACCCACCACCTTCTTGTGCTCCTTCAGAAGTAATGCCCAGAGGAGTTGCAGCAGGAATCTGTTGTGACAGCATCTGACAGTGCTGCATCTCAGGCTCACAGAAGAGACCTGCATCATCAGGACCTACGTCCTCCTACAGCAGCAATCCTGCTCTTGTCACCAAGCAGAGAAGGGAACACCTCCAGCACATCCACAGTTAACAGCTCAGTCATTAAAGACTGTTGACACCCACGTTATTTAAGCCTAATAGTAACAATACCCTGACAAAAATTAGTTTTCTAAAATGTCTATGTAGAGAAATGGTAACTGGAAATTTTTAATTTTAAAATTCTCACTCTCAATAAAGGGAGATTGGATGTCACCATTGGGTCTTAGAGACCCTACAGTCTTGGAGCAATTTATGATCACAAAGTCTGGACAGGAGGCGAGAGGAAGAGAAGGCAGGAGTTAAAAGGCAATTGAAGAGACAGTTCATACCACTCATCAGAAAATCCACAAGCAGAAAAGAAGAATTTAGACTCCATGAAGAACCCCAAGCTAAGCCAAAAATCACTCACGCAGCAAGGAACCTGGGATAAGGTACATGGTCACTTACCCCTGCATTTCATCAATGAAAAATTTACCCTTTCACAGCAACTAATGCTATGTTCAAAGCCACTCTCCATCGCTCTCTAGGCAGGAGAGAGGGAGTGAGACCAAATTCTTATCTCTGTGGGCTATGCTGGACTAGATGCCAAGGTCAGGAAATCGGGCAAGACGAACCACACTCTCAACTCAAATATTTCCTGTGCTAGCGACAGCAAGAAGAAATGGTTCTGGAACACCCAGCAAAAGCCTCATGTCTTTTTGCTCTTACCATCACGCTCTCCCAAAGAACAGCTGTAGGCCAGCACAAAACAAAGCAGAGCTGCAGGAAAACATCTGTTTTATTGCCACATTTGGGGTGCCAGTGCTTTCCTGTAGGAATTAAGGCAGCAAGGGCAACGAAAGCCCATTTCTGAAGGGCTTTAGTTCACCTGCAGCCTTGAGAAAGCTCTAAGGAAGCCAAGGAGCACAGGTCAGACAGCCCCAGGCAGGGCCCTGGAGAGGCTGTCAGCGGAGGGGCAGCACCAAGGTCACCGCTCAAGGACAACTGCGTCAGCCCTGCCTTCAGCACTGGGGCCCAGGAGCTGCAGGGCAATAAAAGCACATGCAGGGAGGGAACAATCCCTCCTGACGGGGAGATCTTGCATCCAAGCCCTTCAGAGGCGATCAGGGCAGCAGCACCATCACAGCCCCTTCCCGGGCGTGCAGGGCGCTGTAACTCCCCCAGGAGAAGAGGACCACGGAGACCAAAGTCAGCAGCACCGTGGGTGCTCT
Source organism: Drymodes brunneopygia (assembly GCA_013400955.1). Classification (NCBI taxonomy): domain Eukaryota; kingdom Metazoa; phylum Chordata; class Aves; order Passeriformes; family Petroicidae; genus Drymodes; species Drymodes brunneopygia. The sequence goes on from VZTZ01002141.1 coordinate 165,350, forward strand.
CCACAGTGCTGGCACAGGGCAGTTCAGTCGTTAGTTTGTAAGGAGCTACTTAAAAGACCTAGCACACAACAAGCTGCATGGAACTTAATTAATACTCCTGGGACGGGAGACTCCCCTGAGTCGCTCTGCAGAGATTTCAATTGAACAGAATAGGGAGCCTGCACCTCCTGCTTGGACCCCATTACTCATGCCAGCAAACAAGCCCTGCTCCTTGCTCAGTAAGACAAGTGTGCACACACACAAGGAATACACACCGTGGCCACTTGGACTTGCAGCGGAATTCTAGGAGACGATTTTTCTCTCTAAAGAGAAGTGAGGAGAAATACGAACAGGACAGACCCAGAAGACGCAGAGAAGCAATCCCAGGGCATCTCCTGCAGCACAGGAACAGGATCCCCCAGCTGCCTACGCCCTCAGGGCACATGATCATTGCAGCAGTGCTACCCACACAGGTGACCCAAGTGCCCAGCCCTCGTGGGGTGGACAGAACAGTCTCTCTGTAGCCTTATCCAGTGTCCTGCAGGGTCCTTGCCATAGATAAGGACACAGGAGACACATGGAGGAGGATCCTGGGCAGAGCAGAGGAGCTGCGTGGGATGTACTCCAGGAAACCTTTCAGCAGGTGGGTCATGGCCACTGTAGGAATTCCAAGCATGACAGAGCCCACAGGAGCAGGGCAGAGCTGTGCCTGAAGCAGCAGGATGGAGGCACACAGACAGCACCTGTCACCATCAGCACCTTCTCAGTGCTAAGAGGCTCTGCTGGGAGCCCCTTGGCAAGTTCACTGACCTCCTCAAATGATTCTGGGATCAGGAATTTCTAGCACAGGCATCAGCAGGGAGACACACAACAGCACCTGTCCTGTGCCAAGGTCTACGCGACCAGACACTCCTCAAGGGCGTTACGACCCCCAGCCCAAATCCACTCATAACTTTTCTGGTCAAACCACCTTAATTCGCACCATCCAGAGACACCTCAGAGTTCCCACAAACCTGTACCTGCAGCTTGTCAGTAGCTACAGCTGGTATGGAGCAAACCACAACCCCTGAGGCACCTCCTGCACTCCACACAGTTGATACAACCAGAGCAGCATCTGCCCACCCTGGTGTAGGCTAACAAGTCATTACGTTCAAAACACATTAGTCGCTCCCAAACACCCACACTACCATTTGAAATCCTACCAATTACTAAGTGTGTTGTTAGTGTGACTGCCTAATCCCACTCCCAGAACCCCATCACAGCACTTATGGTGCTTTACGTGTCATTTCTGTACACGCACCTGTCTGACATCACCACAAAGAATCCCACTTCAAATCTCTGAATGCCATGGAAAGCATTAATGTTTTCATTACTGGTTATGGACAAGGTGTAACAAAACGTGGGGAAAGTTGCAGGCTCTGCCTGGAGAGCTTTCCCTCAAGATACTCCAGAGTTTGAAGGATGGATTTCTTTACAACTCAAACAGATGGCAAGATACAGACAGCTTTTGCATCACTTCAAGCCATAAGGACTTCTCTTTCCTCTCAGCACAGCAGAGATGCTGTAATGCTCAGTTACAGAGAGAGGTGACTGAGATCTCTCAGCAACACGGATCGAGCCCTACACACACCGCCAGGTTATTCTCATGCAATTTTGTCCAACAACACAAAGAAGATGTTATATAACACAGCCGGAAAGTTTAATTTCTCCCAATTTTTCCACAGTAGCAAAGAGCCAGTTTAGCCGTAGCAGGGACAGTAAGAGAACTACCCCCAGCACAGCTGTGCTGAGGAGCAGCTAAAAAGCTGCGCCAGTGCCCCCAAATAGTCACTGGATCACTGTCGTGACACTTGCACTGCAGCATGGGAGAAGGGTCCTTTCATCGAGGAAAGGGCACTAAGGCAAAGCTCATCTTTGACAGCTTTTTAAACCTAAGTACCATTAAGCAGCAAATATATTTTCTCTGATCTCCGATGTTTGATACTGAAAAGCACTGGGACCAGGCAGTGAGTGAAATGCTACACTGTAGGACAAGCAATATGAAACCAGAACAGGCACAATATAGAACCCAAATCCCGTAAGTGGTCCATGTAGTGGCTTGGGACGCTGCTGGGGAGGGCAGACGTGGTGGGTGCAGATTTTCACAGAGCGGTTTTTCCATTCAAAGGAGCGAGACCCCTTGAAGGAGGCTGCTGACTTTGCCCTCGGATACGCACACGGCATTTCAGCCGAGAAGAAACCACCGGGTAAAAACGACCGCGCTTCCGAATTCCCGAAGATTAGAAAGATCCATCCCTGACAAATCCACTTCTGACACGCTCCTTGCCAAGCCAGCAAATAAA
>VZTZ01002141.1:167688-262155 GCA_013400955.1 Drymodes brunneopygia
CCTGCGGGTGCTGTGGCCCCGCAGGCGGCGGGGACGTCTCTGGAGGGGACGAGTCACCTCTCCAGAGGCTGAGGGTCGCGGGGTGCAGGGGGAGCACGGCCGCCCGCTGCCACCAGCGAGTGTGCGGCGGGTTTGGGGGGATCGGGGCAGCCAGCGAGAGGGACCCACGGCAGGTGCCACTCCCCAGCGAAGGGATGGCAGTGGGGGACAAACCCCGTGTCGTGCCCGCACCGGTGCCTGGGCTCGTCCCGAAGGATTCGGGGATCCTCCCAGCCTGGTACGGCACCGGAGANCCGCCGCCCAGGAAGCGCCGCTATATTTGGCCAGCGGCACCTCCTCCGCCCGCCTGACATCATGGCCGGGGAGGGGGCGCCGGCCCCGCCTCAGGGGCCGCGCGGGGCGGCGGGACCCCCGCCATGGGCGGTGTTGGCTGCAGCGGGAGAAGAAAAGGGCCAGGGGACACGTCAGGGGGATGCGGCTCCTCATGAGGGGCAGCTCCGATCTCTGCTGCTGAGACAGGGACAGGAGCGAGGGAATGGCTGGAACTGGGCTCAGGGCAAGGTTGTTCCCCCAGAGGGTGCTGGGCACTGCCCAGGCTCCCCAGGGAATGGGCACGGCCCCGAGGCTGCCAGAGCTCCAGGAGCGTTTGGGCAGCGCTGCCAGGGATGCCCAGGGGGGATTGTTGGGGGTCTGGGCAGGGACAGGAGCTGCACTGGATGATCCCAGTGGGTCCTTCCAGCTCGGGGTACTCTGTGATTCCACGATTCTACCTGAGGGGAACCTCCAGCCATCAGCCGTCAGACGCGGCTGCCAGGGGAGGCCCGGGGGTCACCCCCTCCAGGCTCCTGTCAGCAAGCAGACGTGCAACCTGCAAAAAAATCAGTCATTTTGACATAAAACTGCAGCCTGCCTTTGGCGGATCGGGTGAAAGGTTTCACACACGGTTTATTTTCCACAGCAGGGAACTCTGTTAGCATCAGGGCAGTGTATGAGTGTCCCTCTGCTCGTGGGGTGGACACTGTCATGAAGGTCGGGCTGTCGGGTTTTGTACGCGACAGCTCTGAAGGACTGATACAAACACCACTGGCTTTGTCCCCTGAGCAGGTCACTGCTGCCCACCATTGTCCCAGAGCAGACACAGCCGTTCCAGAGCCACTGGAGGCAGCGGAGCCATGAGGAGAAGGGTGTTCAGAAACCTCTTTGTGCCCAGTGTCACCTGCCAGAGCAAACACCTGCCTCGAGGTCATCGAGTGCTTAAAAACAAACCCAACACAAGGAGCAGATCAACCAGTCAGCCCAGCCTTAGAGGATTTGCAATTCACACAGTCACAACCTGCTTGGGTTGGAACAAACCTTTACAGATGACCATGGGTAGGGACACTTTCCACTATCCCCGGTTGCTCCAAGCCCCAATGATCAACCTGGCCTTGGATCCAATCCCTGCCAGGGATCCAGGGGCAGCCACAGCTTCTCTGGGCACCCTGTCCCAGGACCTCACCACCTTCATCACAAAAGATTTCTTCCTGTTGCACAGTCTAAAAAGTCTCCCACCATCTTCCTTATAAGCCTCCTATATTGAAAGGCTGCAAGGTCTCCCCAGAGCCTTCTCTTCTCCATCTGAACACTCCTGACTCCTCCAGCCTTTCTTCACTGCAGAGCCCGGAAACACCCCAGTATTGCTCACAGTGACATTTTTCATGTACATAACAAACCCCAACCTCAATACATTGGATTTTTTCCCCCCAGAAGACGACTCCCATTTAACTTCTGCTCATGACTATCCCCCCACCCTGTTTTTTGTTGTACAGTCATGTCACTAAAGAGTTCCTACAACAGAAAAGGAGAAAAAATCCATCTGTTTTGTAGAAGCAACTGAAAAAAAAAAACCACCTGTAGAGAACTGGAGCCATGCAAGCAGTTACAGTCTCCATGAAGCTGTGCCCAGTGCTATCAATTCCCAGAATTAAAAAGCATCCAGATGGATGCCTCCATCTTCATCCCATGCTCAGACTGCTCTTACTTGTGTCTCTTGGAGCTCCCTCAAACTCTCCCTTGCCTGTTTCCCAGCAAGGTCTCCCTCTTTGAGGCTGGGGAGGCTCCAGCCCAGAGCAGGGCTCACTTTGGAAACTGCTCAGGGCTTGGCCCGATGGGTTTTGAACATCTCCAAGGATGGAGATGCAAACCATGCTCTGGTCCATATCCCAGGGCTGCAGCACTGTCACAGGGCAAGATTTCCATAGATCCACAGGGAATTGCCCGTGTTGGTCCATGTGCCCCGGAGAGGCACCCGGCTCCATCACTCCACAGCACCCCAGGAGCCCTTGGCCATCTCCCTGCAGGTCCCCCTCTTGCTCTTTGCTTCTCCTCGCTTTCCTTTAGGGTTTCTTCCCTGCATTTGGGTTTATCCCAGGCATTTCGGGGTCTGGGTTACCCCAGAAGAGGAGGCTCTTTCCAGCTGGAGAGATGCCTTTGCTTCGTGCTAGGAGAAGAGTCAGGCAAGGCAGGCAGACAGTTCCCACGGCTTCTCCATGGCAACAGGGCCTCCCAGACATGCACACAGGCAAATGGGCAGAGGGGGCTGCAGCATCACAGCCCCTCCACCCGAGCCCCAAACCTCCACTCATGGGGCTCTCATGGGATCTCACCCCAAAACAGCTTCCAGAATAATCGCAGCTGGCCAGAGGAATGTTCCCTCCTCCCACCAGGGAAGGTGCACTGCCCTGAAGCCCAAGCCAGGCAAAATCCATCCCAAGCCGTGTCCAGAGAAATGCATCACACTTGAAAATCTGGTGTTTCTGCATTCTGTCAAACCAAACAGCACCTCTCTGTCCAGTAGAAAACCCAGAACCTCAAACCTGATGAGGTCTAGGTCTCAGAGAAGATTCTGATACTCAGACTTTAAGGAACTGTTCTTTTTATATTTAGAAAAGCCATTTTTGTCTAAATGAGCAAAAACTGTGTATCCTGACAATTGAATTGCAAAAAAGGAGAAATAAGGCAAGCCAAAACTAGTCACAGCAGCAACCTGCAAGAGGGAGAGGCAAACAATAATAAATACCTCTTCAAGCACGTCAAGCTGGAGAGTCAGAAGTTGGCTGTGGTGCAAGAGAAGCATTCGTAGGAGATAAGGTCAGAACAGAAAAACAATGAATATTTTACATCTGTAGTCAGTGAGGAAAAGCTTGGAAACGTTCCTGTGCCAAAAGTCATCTTTATATGGACGTGGCATTGGATTTGGCTCATGTTCAAGTGTCAGCAGAAGAAGATGAGGAATAAATAGCCAAACTAGAGAGTGCAAATGCACCAGGCTGAGATGGTTCACCTCAGTGCCCAGTGAGAGCTCAGAGGTGAAACAGTTTAATTACTTAACTGTAGCATGTAATCACTGTGTGTAACAGCCTCACTGTCTGAGAGCTTCAAGGTGACAAATGCAAAGGGTTTGGGGGTTAAGATAGACCCTGAAGTCTGAAGGTTCCCTCCTGGGCAAAGTGAAATGGTCACTAAGAATCTCATTAATGCAGAGTTGGATACTTTTGAAATACTGTCAAGAAAGAAAGTTTATTTTTCTGGAAAAAAGGAATGTTTCATAAACCTATTACAGTTCTTTAGAGGGGTTGATAAGTGTGTGGTGGATTTCCAAAAGGTCTGTCACACGAGTTTCTCACAGGAATGCAGCTTCCATGGGATTAACAGAAAAGACTTGAAATAGATAAATACATGGTTAAAGGATGCTCAAAGAGCAGCTCTCAACAGGCAGGATCCTGAATGGAGGGAGGGCTGGAAAGGAGCCCCACAGGGACCTGGGCAGGGCTCTGCTCACTTCAGCATATTCAGAAATGATCTCGAAAATGAATTGGAAAAAAATAAGGAGTGACAAAGCTTGCTGTGGTGTTAAGGCATTCAGGGTCATAAATACTTGAGACACTGAAGAGTTATACAAGAACCTCATGATAGTGAATAACTAAGCAATAGGTCCAGGACATCCAGAGGAGATAATTACAAAGATAAAGACACAGGAGAAAAACAATCCTGAATCCTCAAGCATTGGGCTCTGCACTGATCCTTATCCTCAGAAATAGCCTCTTTTTCTTCCAGGTTCAGCTGAATATCATCCTGCCCACCCCAGCTCCATTTGTGCCTCATGCTGGCTCCTGGCTTTGGTGGGAATATAAACCTGGGAGAAGGGAAGGGACTCAGCAGTGTGTAAGCATAAAACCAGGATAGAGCGGGTGTTTAATGGCCCATATGAGCTGACTGCAGATCCTGTGGTCCAAATTGAGACCAGGATTGTTTGTGGTCCCTGCAGAGAACATAGTCAGTCACTCAGGTCCTGGGAAGAGCAGAGTATCAGGGTCAGCAGTGCCCAGGGAGGTGTGGGACATTTCCCAGGGCTCACATCACCACAGCTTAAGCCAGGGTGCAGGTGCTTCCCCAGGACACAGAAGTGGCACAGACAGGACAGGGCAGGGGTGTTTTTAGCCCCCTGCCCTCTGCTCCTGTTTCTCTGCACAAAAAATCTGGCCCAAGTGTGTTGGTACTGAAGGGGCAAAGCACAAGATTGAAAAGAGAAGACAAACTGATGTGCCCACTGTCCTTAAACACTCTGCCCCAGATAAGCTCTGAGAGCTGGTGATAAACCCCCAGCACTGAGGCAGCTGGAGGAGCTGATGGGGTTTATTCACACAGCATTGTTTGAAAAGAGTTTGAGGACAATGGTTATGGCCAAGTGCCTGGGAAGCTCAAGGTCTCCTAAGTGCCAGAAGGTCACTCAAGTATCACCTCTCCACCTTCCTGCTTGGCCAGTTTAGTCCCTTCAAGACATTGCTGTTAAATTCATCGAGTACAAACTTTGCTCTAATGAGGCACTGTAAGAAAATAACTTTCCCAGCACCAGTGTAATTAAAATTAGGCCATATATCACTGAAGCAATATCAATACCTAACAAGTTGGAGTTTGCCAAGAATTATGGTTTTGCTTTGAGTGGATTCTTTTGAACAGAGCTGTTCTTACATGGCCAAGCATTTGGCATCAGTAGAGCTTGTTCAAACCCAGTCCCAAAGGTGATCCTGATCCCTGGGTGAGCAATTCTGAACCAGCTGGGATGCAGGGCACTCAGACCCCATGCTGGCCAGCTCACCCCCAGCTATTTTTAGTAAAAGACCTAATCAGTAATTGCCAGGGCTGGGTACAGCCAGCCCTGCCTTCTGCTACGTGCCATGTGCCAGCCCCAAGTGCAGCAGTGGTGGGAGGGGAATGCAGCCCCCTGAGACCCTGATCACAGGGTTACCTGTGCCCAAAGATTAACCCCTCTGCTCCTTCTTCCTCAGCCAATGCATTTTCCCAAGTCTTCTCCTTTTTCCAGCACTGTGAAGAGGTCAGATACTATTTTACATTATCTATCTGCTCCTGCACAAGGCAGCAAGGTCCTGGCAGAGCAAGCCAGAGCAGCCCTCCCAAACTGGCGATTTGGAAGGGAGGCTCTCTGCTCAGCTGTGGGCAGAGGATAGGTAAAAGCAGAGATTTTTATCCCAAATTTGGGAAAAAAACATTGAAAAAGGTCTTGGGGGCTTGCTTCCCACTCACAGCCATAGTCTGGGGGGATTTGAGGGCAAGTGCACTCTCCTGGGGTGAGAGCAGCAGCCTGTCTCTGGCAGAGAGAGCGTGGCTGGGAGGGCACAGCACACTCCTGCTGGGCACAAGGGCCTTTCCCAGGCACCGACACCTCAAATTCCTCAAATCCCAGCCCCAGAGCTGCTTCTTCAGCCTCCGCTGACCTCCCAGGCTGGATCAGCAAGGATTCAGAGCATGAGCAGTTCCAAACTCGGTCAGTAGCAGCAGCCTGGCTTCCCACTGGGAGACTCCCAGGGTGGCACTGGGTCTGCCTGGCTCTGCAAGCATGGCTTGAGCAGACTTTGTGTGTTTTCTGGAGAGGTGGGAAAGTGGTGGGGCTGTGGGGTTGCCACCTTTTTGCAGGGCAGGAGCGGCAGCAGCTTTCTCTGAGCAGACATTAGAGATGGGGAGGACGGGCTCCAGTTTAGCACTGCTGTGCAGCAGCCTCTGGCTGGGCACTGCCTCTCCCTGCTCCCTGCTCCCTGCACTGCAGCGCCAGCACTGGCACAGCACGACCCCAGTGGGAGGCATCACACTACTTAAAGAAAATTATGTTGCTGGCCTTTTCATTAAGTTGCCCAGCAAATGTTCCCATGAAATATAGGCCTAATTATCTACCCACATTCAGATTACTCTAAGATGCAATTTCCTTCTACTCTGTGGAGTTTGCTCTCCTTCTGTGGATCTCATGATTGAAATGCACTCAATTAGTTATTACTCTGCTGGCTGAAATCTTGAGCTGCCTTCCTGACAAGGCTGCTCCATCCGGGTCTCACCAGCCTTACAACAGCCAGGTGACACCGGGTCACAGGCAAGCCACAAAGATGTCTCAGCACTCAGCCATGCCCGTTATTTATTAGATTTGTATCTCACATGGAAGCCTTGTCAGCACTGAGGACTTGAAACATGAAATATCAGCATCATAGAATCACTGAGATTGGGAAAGGCCTTTCAGATCATCAAGCCAACCATTCCCCCAGCACTGCCAAGGCCACCACCAAACCATGTCTCCAGGTGCCACATCTGCACAGCTTTTAAATCCCTCCAGGGGTGGTGGCTCCACCACTGCGCTGGGCACACCCCAATTAACCAAGGAAAAGACACAGCCTCAGCATGGGTGATTGCTGTGGTCAGTATCCATCCCTTGGGTGGGATCTTTTCAAAAGCATGATCCTAAATCCCTGTGAGGGAACTCCATCTGCCCAGGAGAGGAAGACTCTGGGTGAGGCACCGTGTTTCTGAGTCAGGAGAGCTGTCAGGAGAGTCAAGAGCAGCATAATGCTACATACCTCTTTTTCCTTAAAATGGTACAGGAGGTGGAGAGAAACAAAAGCAAGGAGATTCAGCTGTAGCAGGAAGGAGGATTTGAGCAGGATGGGAATGTCATTTCATTCCTATTGGCTACATCAAATTGACATTAGCCAGTCCCTTGGAATAAACTACAATAAATAATAAAACCACAAGGAAACAACAATATGGATATGCCATACGGGGAAAAGACTCCTCCACAGAGTTGTGGAAACCCTGGTGTGAAGGCTCTCTGAGAGTCTTTGCTGGAAGTTTGGCACAGCAACTTCTTTTGGCCACACTGAGGCACTTGCTGGATGTTGATCTCTCCCAGGGTGACCTGTTCCCACATTTGACCACCCTCCTGGTGAAGGGAAACTAGTTTTGTACCTACCAGAGACATGTTTTACTCGCAGGGATCCCAGGGACTGCTCAGCAGCTGTGGAGGTGCAGGAGTTGGCCCTTACAATGGAAGTTCCTCAAGGTCGGGATTCCAGAAACAGCTCCAGGAACAGATCGGGTGGTAATTGATTGCTCAATGATTCAGTGATTACTCAGTTTTTGCTCCATCCACATCTCAGTATTTCATTGTTTGGCAAAATATCAGCCTGACTTTGTCCTGACATTGGCACCATGCAGCGCAGGAAGAGCTGAAGTTTGAAGTGACTGCGTCATATCTAAGGTGGAAGAAAAAATGTTATGGTTATGGGAAGGTTTGTGTGACTGTGTCCCTGGAAACACCTCACTCCCAAAACTCTGCTCCAATCCTACCCTGCACCACGTCCAACCTTGCTGTATCTAAAAGTGCAGAAATTAAACCAGTGAAATGAAACATCTGGCAGAAGGGCTCAGATCATCTGTATCAGTGGACAAGGGAACTACAGAAAATGTTATCTGTCTGGACTTCTGTAAGACCTTTGGGACAGTCCCCCACAATATCCTTCCCTCTTAATTGGAGAGTTATGGACTGGTTGGATGGACTGCTTGGTGGATGAGGACTTGGTTGGGTGGTTACATCCAGTGGTCAATGGCTCAAAGTCCAGATGGAAATCAGTGACGAGTGGTGTCCTTCAGGGGTCTGTGTGGGGCCAGTGCTGTCAAACACCTTCATCAGTGGCACAGACATTGGATCCAGGGAGCTTCCAGCAGATGACACCAAGCAGTTGTGGGGTCAGCAACCAAGGGATGCAGCTGACACACCTGAGGGAAGCTGGAAGAGCTTCTGAGGGCACACCCAAAGAGCTGGAAATGCAGTTCCCACTCTCCATGGAGCCCAGGGCATGGCAGGAACAGCTCCCTCTGACACTTCTGCCATGGGGCTGAACAAGGGAGCAGCACATGGGGACTGATCCTGCAAAGAGCAAGGAGCAGGGAGAGAGCAGGGAGGAACACTCGGGGAGGATGACTCAGAAAGCTCAGCTGGAGGATGAGGAGGGGTGCACACACATGCAGGGCCATCAGCAGCTCCTGGCCATGGTGAGGGTGTAGCAAAATAGGTGCCATCTGCTTCAGATGGAGCATCACACAAAGGCTCAGGCAGCGAAGAGCCTCTAGCTTGGACCCTGTTGGCAAGGAGAACAAATTCCACAATTGCTACCAAAATAGCCCAAGGCACAGCAGAGGAGTGGCCACGATGTGCATTCAGGTTCTGCTGTCCCTGCTTCTGCCCCACTTCCAAGCTGTCCTGAGAGGAAGAAGAGCAGCCCTGAAAGGTTCGTAGTGATTCAAAGCAGTGCTTAGTGGGATTTGGCAGCAGGCTTGGGATGGGCAGCAGCTCAATCCATCACCCATTCTGCAGGAAGGGACCTGGATGCTGCTGCAAATCTTCAGCGGAACCAGAATCAGAAGTGCTGTGATTGTGCAGAGCAGGTGAATGTCCTGGGATGAGAAATGACAGTAACAGAGTCACTGTGTGTGGGCTGTGCAGGGCTGGGACAGCCCCAGCCTGGGATGCTTCAGGGGAGATTTGGACTGGTTGGAGAGCACCAGGAGGGGTCAGATGGTGCAGGAGTGCAAGCTGTGAGCAAAGGCTGAAAATGGGGCCGATTCACCCCAGGAAATTAAGGCAACACACTCTGGTTATGTACATGGCTTGAAGGCAGGACAGGGCAAGGAGAAATGGGGTTACACTGTGGTGGGGCAATTCAGGCTCCACATGAAGGAAAACTGTGTAAGGATTGTGAAGCAGTAGAACAGACTTCCAGGGAGAGCAGTGCAGGTGTGACCAGCTGGAGCAGAACCAGGTCAGATGGGACGGGCTCAGCACTCTGCTCCTGCCTGGGACATGCCACAGAGTCACCCAACCCCACATGTCCTGATGGGGCTTGCTGGGCTCTTCATCACTCGTGGAACCAGCAGCTTCACAAACCTCCTGGACATGGTGACAATCCTGAGAACTCAAGGGAAAAAACCCTTCTGCAGAGTGGGAAATCAGCAGTTCTTTGAGTTGAGCTTGTGACAGGGCAGAAAAGCTGATATTGCAGAGTCAAGAAAATATGAGTTTGGCTGAAAGCCCATCCTGTAAGTTGGTAATCCTGGAAACAGCTGTTTGAAGAAAAATGACACTAAGTAGGAAGATGAAGAAAGGAATAGATACTGATCAATATGCAGCAACCACCACAACAGGCTATGGAGCAGAGCTATTGATAGAGGAGTGTAAATGGACAGAGGAAAATCCATGTCTGGCAAAGCCACAACCAGTGAAAAGTTGTTTGCTAAATACATTAGAAACAAAACAAACATCAATGATGTTATAGACTCATTTCATAGACTGAGAGAAGATTAGAAGGATTTTGGTCAGGAGCAACCTCAGGTGTCTCCAGTCCAGCAGCCTGCTTGGAGCAGGGCTGATGTCCAAGTGACACTGCCTTGCTCAGGGATCACCCAGGTGAATTTTGAAGATCTCCAAGCATGGAGAGGCCCCAGCATTCCTAGATGAGGGGGTTTGCCAGTGGCAAGGCCCTCAGTGGGTCCCTTCTGCATTTATGGAATGGGAATATCAGCCATGAGGATGATGAAATTGTCTGTGGTCTAATAAAAACCCAGAGCATCTCAGGTGCCATCTGTGGGGTTTGTGAAGCAGCAGCTCTGTGTGAGCTGCACCTGAGGGCCATTGAGCTGAGCTGAGCTGAGCTGAGCTGAGCTGCCTCCTCCTGCTGCTGAGGCTCTGGAAGCCTGGGAGGTGCCAGGCCTGGCAGGATGCTGGCAGGGTGCTCGGCTGCCCTGGTTAACAGCTGCTCAGTCCAGCACGACACATCCACATTGGAAAATGGAGAGGACGCAGAGGATTCAATTAATGTAGAATTCAGGGATTAAAAATACACCCCTCAGTGTGGTGCAATGGAAAGCGTCTTGTCAAATGAGCTTCAGTTCAGCCTTTGAGAAAATTACAAGTTTGTAGATAAAGGTTACCATGCAGCCATTATTTGCTTAGCTTTTGGCAACGTGTTTGACTTAATATCCTATGACACCCTAATTACAAATTTAGCGCTATACAATCCCAATAAAGCCCACATTAAATGGATGGAGAGCTGCAAAGCCAGCTCCAAAACAAGGACTCGTCAGTGAACAGAGATGATTTAGAGGGATTCTGCCAGAGTCAGTCCCAGCCTGACACTAATCAATGTTTTCATCATTGATTGAGAAATGAGCACAAAACACAGCTGATAAATTATACAGCTGCTGGGAGCAGAAGGACTGGCAGTGAATAATTATGACAGAGAAGTTCTACAGAGCAACTGGGATCTTTTCTGTGCACAACCCATTTTCACTTGGCAGTGTTAAAATAGGCCAGCTTTCAAACAGGAATGGAGGAAAGGTTTCATCCAAAAGAGTTGGGAGGAAACATTTCATCCAAAAAAAGGATGGGAGGAAAGGTTTCATCAAAAAAAGATGGGATGCAAAGAATCTAGACATCATCAGGGGAAAGTAAGTCAGAGCAGCTGGTTTTGCATCACTCCAGCACCACAGCGCTCACCCCGGGTGCAGAGACTGGAGGCAGAGGATGGGGAAAGCAGGACTGTCCTGCAGTGCCAGGAATGGTGGGCAGAGGACACCAGAGGTGGCTCCAGGGGACAGCTGAAGTGACAAAGGAGTCAGACAAGGCCCCAGAGAGGAGATGGACAAAGTCCCTGAGCTGCAGACACCCCATGGAGTGCAAGTCATGGGGACAGGCTCCAGCTTGAACCTACTGTCTGTCACCTCCAGCTTAGATTAGCACAGGGACCTGTCCCTGCAGCACCACTTGTCCTCATCCTCTTGGTGCCCTGCACAAGCATGACACTAAAAGAGAAACACTCACTTCCTCAAGAGAAAAAGAATTGCTTTGCTGAGCTCTTGCATCAGGCTGGGGTTACATTCCTCTCCTTGACATTTTCTGCCAGTAATTGCTAACATGGAATGAGGAGAAGCTGAGGGAGTTTTCTGAGGGGGCAGATGAGGAGGCTGGAAATGAGACATCCCAGGCTCGCAGGAGGGTCTGTGCAGGGAGCAGGGACTCACCTGCCAGGTGACTCGCAATGATTTATTCACCACCAGCACAGAGACATCTTCTCCTGCACATCCTGCACCTGCAGCCCCAGAGGGGCTTTTCCATCACCTGCTCCTCACCCAGCCTGGCCCCAGCAGCCCGAGGGTGACCCTCTGGTGGCCACAGCCCGACCCGGCCGGGCCGTGGCCCCTCACAGCTACCGGGGAAGTGCTCAGCTCCGCCTGTATTTTTAGCTCTGCCCACGACATCGCTCGAGTTCACGGCATGACCTACTTTGGGAAGGCAGAGCTCTCGCCCTGCTGGGTCCCCACGTGCTGGGAAGATGCTGCTGGCCCCAGGAACGGCCCCCCCAGGGCACCCTGTCCCCAGCACGTGGTGCTTGGCTCCCCGTGGATCCGCACAGAACCCAGGGGCAGATTTTTGGGGAGGAGGAGGAGGGTCCTGTGGGAACCAGGGCTGTCTGCAGCAGGGACATGTGCAGGGCTCCCAGGTGGGTGCTGCTCTGCAGGGACTCAACAGCCTTTTGGTTGGGCTCTGCATTTCCACTTTTCCCTTGCCTCAGATGAAATCAGCAGCTCCCAGATGGGCACAGCCTGGGTTTGGGTCCCCAGGGGAGTTATCCTCAACAACTCAGCTTCCCAGTGGGCCAAACTGTGTACCCAGCCCAGCTGGGCCTTATGGAGCCCCCAGCTTGACTCTGGTGAACATAAAATCACAGACTGGGTTGAGAGGGATCTCAAAGCATCTCATTGCCCTGGGCAGGGACATGTTCCATTAGATCAAGTTGCTCCAAGCCCCATCCAGCCTGGCCTTGGTCGCTTCCAGGGATGTGGAGTGGAGCTGCTGGGATGTGTGGTCCATGCCCAGGCTCTGGTGTCCACCCTGCCCACAGCTCCATCAGGAACCAGGCTCATTCCCAGTGTCACTGGGCAGCCAATGAATCTGTCCTGACCTTCTCTCCTGGGCACTTGGAAAACCTCTTTGCTGACACTTGGAGTGCCTGGCAAGGTTCACTGCTTGCAGAAGAGCTACAGACAGAGACACACTCACCCCAACAACCCCTGCAAAGTTCAGCTCTCCCCCCTGCTTTCAGGACCGAAATCTCCTTCAGCACCAGGTCTGTGTCCCAGCAGAGTCTCGGAGGTGGCTGTGGCTGCCTGGGCTGTGCAGCCCCGTGGCAGCACTCGTGGCTGGCACAACCTCCTCCGTGCCAGCTCTTTCCTGCCTCATTACCCCCAAAATCCCAGGGGTCCATCACTTTGCCAGCCCAGCTCTTGAAGCTTTTCTGAACTTTGCTGTGTTAAAAGCTTTCTATTTCCAGCAAGGATGCAAGTGGAGGGAAGGGATTTTACAGCCACCAGGTGACAATGCTGGGGATGAGCCATGGGGCAGTGGTTTCAGGGTGAGAGAGAGAGAGGTCACCCACCAGCCACATCAGTTAATCCAGCACCTAACTGGGGAGAGGAACAGCAGCAACAACCTGGTCACACACTGGGGAGCAGACCCACAGCAGTGGGAGAGGTGAAAGCACCAAGACAGGAGTGAGAACAATGATGCCAAGGACAACAGAGCTGACACGTGTCCTTCCCTGACTCATCTGACCCCGCAAGAGCCAACACCATGCCCAGGCTGGGGAAATTCTCATTCCAAAGGCAGAAACAGCCCTTCTGGCAGTGGCAGAGATCAGCTGAAACCTTCCTGTGCCTTGAGGCAGCCCTTTTTCTGGGCAAGGAAGGAGGGTTTGGCAGCTCAGCCCACACAGAGCTGGACTCTCACATGCCACATGGAGTGAAAACCAGCCTGCAGGCCCAGCCTGTGCCACAGAGCACCTCACTGTGCCTCCCTAGGCCCAGCAGGCTGCAGAGAACCCTGGCAGGCAACGCCAAGGGCAAACAGGGCATTTGGGGTCACCTGTGACCCCCATAGGAGCCCACTCAGCAGCAACGTGCTCAAGCACGGGCACAGCTCGGAGCTCGCCCCAGGTCAGGGCTGCTCGAGCTGCACCAGCCTCACTCAGCACATTCCCCTGGGGCTGTGCATCACATCTGATGTGCCTTCTCCGAGGAAAGAATGTGTCATTTATGGTACATTTAAAATTAATGCACATTTGGTGTTCTTGCTGATCCCAAATTATCCCCCGCACGAGTGCTGCAGCAGGAGCTGTGCTCGGCCCCGCCAGGGCAGCGCTGCCTGAGCCTCCCTCCCTGCCAGCCACACTGCCAGGGACAAATCCCCAAAAATGAGAACTGCCAGCAGCACTGCCAGCACTTGTACCTCACCAGTACCAACTCCTGCCTGGTGCCGGGGGCCTGTGCCATCCAGGGCTCAGCACAGTTCTGTCTGGAGAGCACGACGGACACAAATGTCACTCCTTGCAGATAAACCCCTGCCTTTCCAGAGCTGGGGTTTCCTGATGGGAAGCTCCTTCCTGTCCATAACCTCTGAGTGCATGAGGATTAATTAAAAGCTGTCCCTGCTGATGTTGGTGGCAGTGGTGAGTGGTGACTGTGGCTCTGCCATGTGCAAATGCCATGTCTGAGCTAAGTGATGCTCAGGCCACAGGTGCCTTCCCAGAGTTTGGAATGCTGCTCCTGCTGCCTGCAAGGAGCCTCTAGGAACCATCCTGGCACACACGTGTATGCATTTATGGTATGTTCTCTTCTAAAACCCAAATTAAGGCTATTGGGAAAAAGAGGATCACACCCTCCATAACCTGAGAAGGGGACAGGGACAAAGAGCACAAATGCAAACCCCACCAATCCCAGTGGGAGCAGAACCAGCCATCAGCTGGGAAGGGATATTTATGGGAGTCAGTGCTTTGGGGCCAGCAAAACATCCCAAAATTCTGTTCATCAAGTAACACCTCACCAGTGCCAGTGCCTCCTGCCCTGGGACACCGCCATCCCCTGCTGAGAGCTGGCACCCCATGGCCGTGTTTTGGTGAGGCTCCTGGGATAGTGGCAGTGGCAGGTGCCAGTCCTGCCACGTGGAGCCCTGGAGGGAGAGAAAAATATTTTCCATATATTTTTTGTTTGCTGATTTTCTCAGCAGCTCTTCCAGCGCCAGCGAGTGGAACCCAGCGGCACCGCCCAGCCCCCGCAGCCCGACAGCTCCAGCACAGCCCTGGGGCAGCACACGGGGAAAATCACACGCTGGGGGAGGTCAGGGAGCACGAGGAAATAGGATGAGATTAATTTGGGAACAACACGCAGGGAGGATGACGTCTGCCAGGAAAGGAGCATCAACGCAGCCTGGCTGTCCCTGCCTGTGCAGCCGAGCCTGGAGGGGCCGCACGGACACAGCGGCCCCACACAGGGACAGAAACCTGAGAAGCCACAGCAGGAACTGTCACAACCAGCGGGGCATGAGCCAGAGCCCCGCTGCTCGGATCAAAGCTCTCTCCCAGCCTGGGCAGGGCCTCCTGGAGGGTTTGGACAGGTGCTTCCAGCTGCAACGTGTTCCTTCTCTCTAAACCCCTCTGGAGATTCTTTGGGAGCTCGTGTGGCTGAGTTTGGTGCTGGCACTGAGCCATTTGCAGCAGGTCAGCCCCAGGGTGCTGCCCTGGGGACAGGAGTGCCACTGCCACCAGCCCTCGGTAGGGACAACCCCAAACACCCTCCCTCCTCCGTGGCATCCCCTCTCCAGAGGGAGCCTGGTTCCTAAATCCCTGCCCTGAGTCCCCTGCTGCAGCTGTCCCCTCCATGCAGCAGCCCTGGTCACTGCAGAGCCTGGGGGTGTCCACGTGGGCAGGGGTTGATTAAAACCTCCTGACATGGAATTGCACACACGGTCCCTGGGGTGCCCCTGGGTGTAGGAGCAGCACGGGGCAGACTCCCCTCTGGGACTGCTGGGACCTCTGGGACCCAGCCACCAGCAAAGCAAGATGGAAGAAACAACTTTGCTTTTAGATTTGTCCCATTATTGGTTTACATTCCTCAGCATGGAAGAACAGATTGGTTTAATGTGTGGGGCTCAGCTACAGAAGATGCAGCAGGGAGGAAAAACGTGATCAATTATTTAGGAGAGACTTTCAGTCTCACATCAGAGGTTCATCTTCTGCACTCATACATCTGAACTAAGTGCTGTTTCCCCATGGCACAGGGCACACAGCAAACAGAGAGGCTCTAATTAGCACACTCAGCAGTCCAATACTTGTCTGTTTTCTGTGACTCCCTCCATGAGCCCAACAGTTCCCACCCGGGCTCCAGGAGCACGTCTGGCTGCCAGGATGTTTGTAGGGAACATACACAGCTTGGAAATGAATTACCTGTTTGAACAAAGGGGAAGAGCTCTCCTGGAACACAAGCAGCTGAGTTCAGGCTGACAGAGCTCTCATTCTTCTGCACAATAACCCGTGGTGCCTGTTCTGCCCCGGCTGGGAGATGCCCTGGGCAGAGGGAACACGTGGAATCAGCTCCTGCTCCAGGAGCACAGCACAGGGCTGTGACAAACACAGTCTGGCCACTGCCAGGAGCTTGGATCCAACCTCTGCTGAAGGCACTTTCTGAAGGTTTTAGCTGTATCCTTTGGAGGGTGGCACTGGATGGGTTTAAGGATCTTTTTCTCATCCAAATCAGCCTGGGATTCTGACAGAGGAAAACATGACACAGGGCAGAGGTAAAGGAGAACCTGTGCCAGCAGAGGAGAGGAGGTGAAATAGAGAGATCAGGTCAATTTACAGCTTTTACAACCCCCAGTCCTCAATGGTGCTGCCCAGCTCTGGTGGTGCCTGGAGGCCCAGGAGAGCTGAGGGAAGGAGGAGCTTTGGGGGTGTCCTCAGTGCTCTGGCTGGATGACAAATCCCTTCAAGGCAACAGCACCTACAGCTGGAGCTGAGCTGGAGTTTACATAAAGCAAGAATTCAGCCACTGGCAATGAGAGATGTGACACAAGCTGAGCAAGCACTGGGGATGTCTGGGCAGGGTCCAACTGCCACCAACAGCTCCAGCCCTGGGGACAGAGCACTGGAGATTTCTGACAACACCCAGAGTGACTCCTGCTGGGGTGAGCAGCTGGAAACCCCCTGTGTTCCTTTGCAAGTCTGATAGAAGCACAGGCAAGTTGGGCTCTTAGTTGTTGACAGCTTTTCTCTTTGTAGGACCTGATGCAAAGAAACACAGACATTTCAATCCAGCAAAATAACTTTATTTCAGCAGGGCAAGGACAGCCAAGTGGTGATTCCAGAGCTGCCCAGAAAGTGTCAGCTCCATGATCCATCAGTGAATGTCCTGCTGATGACTCAAGGATCCAGGCTCTACGGCCACCCTTCACAATGATTTCTTAGGTTTAGATTTCAAGTGAAATACATTCAGATTTGCTCCTGTCAGAGAATTGCTCACCAGTACATGGTTGGAAGTCACTGAGGAGTTAATTACACAGTTACCTGATTTGTGTGAAAAGAAAAGCAACGCTACAACCCACAAACCCCTCCCTCTCTCCAGTGCTGCTGCTCGGAGCCCTCCCAGCACCTCGCAGGGGCAGAGCCCGGTGCTCTTCGGGCCTTGGCAGTGAAAACAGCAGCTAAAAACACAGCAGCAAAAATCCAGACAGCTTTGAACTGCACATTTCCCCTCTGTGATCAAGAACTGCTGCTTCTGGCACGTGCAAAAGGAAGGAGCAGGGCCCAGGGCAGCCCCCCTGCCCAGAGCTCCAAAGGGACTCGGGCACGGCGCAGGTTGTGCTGGGTGCTGAGTGCCCAGCCTGGCCTGGAGAAGGATGAACTCTGCCTTCATTCATCTGGGCGTTGTTTTGGTTTGGTGAAGTGTTAAATAAATAAATAGGGCTGCTCTATCAGTAGGATGGGCTGTGGCTCCCAGCTGGCAGCTCGGCCTCTCCCCAGCTCTATCCTGGCTCTCCTGTGCTGCTGGCCTGGCCCTCCCCGCTGGGGACATTCCTGCGCTTCCTCAGCTGCATCTCTTCATCCTGCAGGGGAAAAGGAAGCACAGACTGATCCTTCAGTATCCTCTCTGAGCTGGATAAAACCTGTCCTCTTCCCCTCTTAGCCTCTTTCCCATCAGCTCGGGTAAGCCCAGCAAACAGAACCCCCATCACTCCAGCTCCTTTCCCAAAACAGACACCATTCTCACATGGAATCCTTCCCAATCCATCCTCGTGCTCCCACTGAGGAACTGCTCATGACCAACACAACAGGCACCTTTGAATCCTGCTGCAGTCAGAGCAGGGATGGGACCTGTCTGAGCTGTGCTGCTCAGCCTGGGGGGGGGTCACAGCACAGCACACCTGGTCTCACAGTGCTCATTTACCTCAGGGTGGCCCTGCTGTTCCACAGAATCAAACCCCTGTGGTTGGAAGGGACCTCTAGAAGATAAATCCAGTCGTGCTCTAAGCAGGGCTGACTGAGTGCTGGAGCTGATTCTTCAGGGCATCGATTTGCTTTTCAAGTGTCTGCAAGGGTGGAGTTTCCACCTCTCCCTGCACAGCCCAGGGTGGGTGTCAGCTCTGTGAACAGGGCACTATTTCCCACTGCCCAGGGAGGGTTTCCTTCAGCACAAGTTGTGCCTGTCCCCTCCTGGCTTTGTGCTGGGTATCTTCTCCACAAGGCCCTTCTCCATCACCCCCTCCTTCTCCATAACACCCTCCTTCTCCACAACCCCCTTCTCTCTGCCCATCCCACAGGTAGCTGGCAGATCCTCCCTTCAGCTCCTCTCCTCCAAGCTGGAGGAATCAGCTCCTTCAGCCTCTCCAGCCCGGATCCACCTCATGAACAAACCCACAGAGCTGCAGGACCAGGATTTAACTGTGGCCAGGTTTTGCCACACGTGGCAGGGACTGACCTGAGCAGGGTGAGCATTTAGTGTCTGTACTAACAGAAAGCAATTCTGCACAGTCCTCCTCAGCCAGTCCCTCCCAGATGCTTCTCTCAGCATCCTTCCCAACACCTCACACCACTCAACAATGAGCAGCCACTGCTTGTTCCAGCACGGCTCGTACCGAGTCAGAGTCTTCCTCAGCCTGGTTGCTTATGAAATCCAGATAATCATCCTTCTGGCTGTCCAGAACTTCTTCCTCGTACTCAGTCTGGTAGTCTGACTCATCTAAAGAGAGGAGAGACAGAGCACAGGGTTTAACTGGCAGGCAGAGAGGCAGAGGAAACTGGGAGAGGAATGATTGTCAGTGTCACTGAGCATAGGCAGGACAGTGCCAGCAGCTCTCTGCAGCTCAGTGAACTGGGACTGCTCATACACAGATCTCAGCTCCCCAGCCCTGTAAAAATAAACCATGTCCTCTCTGTGAATTGGTGTCCTGGAGCCCTCCAGAATGCCAGGAGCCACAGCCCTGTCCAGCTGTGTGGGTCATTCTGGTGGGAGCTGCTTTCCAGCCCGAGGGACACAGACTGGCACTGGGGGGATGCTCCCTGGGGAATGCCCTTCACAGCTCAGCTGCTGTTTTTCCACCCCTCAGGCCAACGTGTGGGAGACCTTCAGAAGCCTTTGAGCTGCCAATCCAAACTGCCCTGGACCCAGCACTCACAGACTCTGGGAACAGGGATCCCAGGCTTAGGGTGAGCTCTGCCTGCTGTGGAGCTGATAACTGAGTGTCTCACAATCTCTGTTCCACAGGGGACAGTGACATTTACATTCCCTTCCTCTCTGCAGAGGACAGTCACTTGCTTTCTCCAGTAATCCAGCAGATTAACATAATTTAGGGAATCTCAAGAGCTGTGCACAGCAGGAGGACACACCAGCAGATCCCAGTGCCACCCTGTTCCCATGGAATGAGGACACATCAGTGCAGAGCCAACGCCTCTCCCAGCACCTGGAGGATCTGCAGAACAGGCAGCAGGAACAGGACCTCACAAGGGCCTGGAGGGACAGGACAAGGGGGAATGGCCTGAAGGAAGGCAGGGTTAGATGGGATATTGGGAAGGAACTGTCAGCTGTGAGGGTGGGGAGGCCCTGGCTGGCACAGGGTGCCCGGAGAAGCCGTGGCTGCCCCTGGATCCCTGGCAGTGCCCAGGGCCAGGTTGGATGGGGTTTGGAGCAGCCTGGGACAGTGGAAGGTGTCCCTGTAGCCACACAGAGCCACCCACAGCAGGAACACAAAGGATCCTGCAGGGCACGGTGGCCCCAGGCACGACTCTGCTGCCATCCCATCCTCCCCCTCCTCCACACTCTGCAGGATGAATTTCAACATCCTTGAGGAACATGTGGCCCCTGCCCATCCCAGTCCATCCTCAGGAGCCCCTGCACTGCCCCTCCTCAGCCCCAAATGTGCCACATTTGTCCCTTTGCCCCACTCCCATGGCCTTGCTCAGCAGGAAGCAGAAGCCTGAAGAGGGAATCATCAGGAAGTGTATGAAGGAGGAGGATCTGTCCCAGTGCTCTGGTTAAATCTTAGCAAGTCTCAGTGCCTGAGCCTTAAATAACCACATACCATGAACTCTTCACTCTTATTCACAATGGCTGCTTCAACCACATTTGATTAATATTTTCTTCATAAGGCATATGATTGTAATTAGCATTTCAAATTACCACAGGGACATCTCTACAAACAGTCACAGATGGGAGCACTGCTAACTTTAGCTTTCCCTCTGCAGGAACAAGAATCAGGAGGAGGGGAAGAGACTGTTTGGAAAGAGCTCCAGCCCTGGTGACACACTTGGGGGTTTCAGGTCTGCAAGGCTCTGATCCTTTTGGGTCTGGGAGCTCCATGAACAGGGAGTTCCTCTGCAGGGCAGGGCCATCACAGGGCACAGAGAACCTTTGTGTGACTGCAGGAGCTGGTACCTGCTCCTCATCAGTTCACTGATGCTCCTACCACAGGAGCACACAAAAAGCAGTGGAGCCAGTGAGTCACTCCTGATTCTACTCACCACAGCAGGGAAAACATCCTTGGGGCAGAGCTTGAACTCAGCCTCCTCCTTGGGGCAGAGCTTGACCTCGGCCTCATCCCAGCCCAACATAGGTGAGGATGGAGCCAGCAGAAGGACACAGGACAGCCCCAGGGGATGGAAGCTGATGTTATTACTCATGATGTTATTACTCATGTTATTTCCCTCAGATGAGACTTGAGCAGGGATTATTCTCACCTGGGAGCACACCTGGGGCTGCCAGCAGGTGCCTCACCATGGTGAGGCCATCCCGACTGATCCCTCTGTACCAGAGGAGGTGGCAGGAGGGGGAAACAGCCCAGGAGGGGCTCTGGGAGGAGCAGGGAATGGCCCCTGTGGCTGGCAGTGCTCCCTGAGGGCAGGGCTGGCAGTCAGGGCAGGAGCTGTCCCTCCTCCCACCCTCCCTGGCCCCGCTCACCGTCGGCCAGCGGAGCCTTGACGGGCTCGATGCGGGACACGATCTCTGCCAGGTCTGTGAAGGAGGTGGTGGGACAGGTCACGTTCTGCAACACAGGCACAAGTGAAAGGTTTGTCAGCAAATACACACAGAGAATCCAAACAAGCCGAGGCTGGGTAAAAATGATATCGAGCAGACAAAGCTCCAGACGCAGAAATTCTCCACAGCTGCCCCCTCAAAAGTCATTACTCATCAGTGAGAAATGCTCCAAACAGCTCTCCTCAGGCAGGGCTGCTGGCTGAGATGGGATTCCCAACAGTGGGACAGGCTCTTAATGGCTCCTATTCCACCCAAGCAACAAAAAGCCTTATTAAAAATGTAGCAAACTCTAGAAAAGACCCCAGAGAGGAGAGACAAGCACGGGAGGGGCTGGGCCCTGGCATGGACAGAGCTCACCCCGTGTGTTTTTCTCCCTCAGTGGCCCTTTGTAAGAGGGACTGGCTGGGCCAGGAGCAGCCCCCAGGGAGCTTCTGCTTTCCCTTGGGAAGAATGGGACATGCACGTGGCCCATCCCTCAGCTGGTGATGCCACAGAGCCTGCAGGGACAGGTGGGCACTGGGGTGACCCCTGGGGACCCCTGCCAGCCCCAGAGCTGGAGGTGCTGCAGTGAGCAGGAGCCTGCAGAGACATTTCCCACTGCAATTCCTCCTTCCAATAAACCCTTGCTATTTTCACTCTGTCTCACCCAAGCAGTGGGCTGAGGGTTCTCTATTTTGAGAAGTTCCTGCTCCAGTCTCTCCTCTAAGAAAACCCAACTTTGGCATTTAAGAGCCCTCTTGGGCTTCCTGCAGCGTCACCTCCCTTTTTTAGGGCTGGGCACAAGGTGGACACCTGAACACCTCTCAGCTGTTTTGAAATCCAGTGAGTTTAATGAACACAGCAACAGCCCCAGCCCAGAGGGAAGGGATGGGAAAGAGCTGGCAGAGGGACCTGGGCTGCCAGGAATTGCTGTGCCAGTTGTGTCCCCAAACACCCAGACGTGCCCACGTGCTCCCAGCCAGGGCAGCTTCCTGACACGGGGTTTTATGAACAACCCTCTGCTCTTCTGGCAAGAACACCAACCCTGTGTGAATCACACAACCCCTGTGGGGTCACAGCAGAGCCCATTGCTGCTGCAGCCAAGTGCTCGCAGTTGACCTTTCATCTGCAGCTGATTTTGATGTAATTTGGAGCAGCCACAGCACAGAGCAGATCCAGGACACACAACGGGGGGCAGAGAAAAGCCTGGAGGGGATGAAAAGGTGCCTGTGTGAAATGGAACAGCAGTGGCTCAGGACACACACCTTAAAATATAAAGGAGTTGGGGAGCTCATTGTGACTGTTAAGGAACTGCTGGAAAGGATGAGTCAGCCCAGACTCACTTTGAACATCCAACCTGAACGTTCCCAGTGCAGCATTGGCACAAAGCTCTTTCCCAGGACAGGGAAGAAAAGCTCCTTGAAAGCTCTGGTCTGTGCCAGTGATCAGTGAGGGACACGAGCACCCTCTGGCCACCACAGGGACACAGCCATGTCTGAGGCCATCCCTCCAAAAGCCATGGGGACGAGGTGGCTGCACAGAGCACTCAGTGCCAGGCTGTCCCTGGGAGCAGGCAGGGATGGGATCTGCTTTGGATGGGATCAAAGTCCAGGGCTCTGCAACAATAGCTGAACAAAATCCTGCAAAGGGTGCCCCAGGAAAACCATCAGCAGCTCCTGTGGTGGGGATGGATGGGAATGAAGTGTGACTGGACCCTCAGGAGCATCTGTCCCCCAGGTCAGCCTGCTTGAGGGCACCTGGGGAGGCAGCTGCACCCAAAGCCTCAGCACTAGGACTGCAAAACCACTTGTGGAAACCCAGGTGTGCTCCCACACTGGTTTGGTGCTTTACAAACAGAAGTTTAATGTTTAAGTGCTTCCTCTCACTACTTTTAGGGACAAAATTACCCTCCCATCACAAAAAGCAAAGAAGTGTCTCAGATCCACCTGAAACCTACTCTCAAACCTCTCTGATATATTTTTTTTTCCCAAGGAGGGAAGTTTTCTCTTTGGCACAATCTTTATGAAATAAATTAGAGGAGAAAGACAGTTACTATTGTAGTTTGCTGGATTATATTTAGCTTTGACTATGAATAACACCTCAATAGACAAAACTTCCCCAAGGAGATCCAATTAATGGTGCTGCAGCATTCCATGCTGGGGAAGAGTAAGGGCTGCTCAAAGTAAAGTTTATGTAAGGTTCCTGTTGTTTGTGTCTTCAGTATTTGCATTTTGGAGACAAGACAAACAGGGACTGAATGATCAAAGCAGAGGAGAAGCATCTAAATGATTAAATATCTGAATTTTTAAATAAAATTGCAATGCTCAAGACGTGGAGACAACATGATAAGAAATGGCACTCAGCTCTCAGATGCTGAACACTCCAGAAATAGATGAAGAACTAAAACACATAAAACATCAAAACCTTTGCTAATGAAAGGCAAGTTAAAAATATCAGCTGCTCTGCCTGGAAGATAACACAGCTAAAGGACTTAAGTGACTCTAATGGACTGAGAAAAGCAAGAAAAATACCCCAGTGGGGGCTGCAACAGTTGTTACTTCATAGAAATTCATCTGCAACAGAAGTCAGATACAAAAATCTTGGGTTTCAGAGGGCTCCGGAGTTATAGGAGGATGAGCAGATGACCCTGCAGGTCCCTGGGAGCACCAGGGATGCACAGAGCCCGTGGTTCCTGCTCCATACCCTGCCAGGGTGCCTGAGTCACTCTCCCAGCCCCGTCATTTCCATGCTGTGGCACCTCAGCAATCAGCACTCATTATCAAGTGAGTGCAGGGCCAGGCTGTGTCTGCAATGAAGATGTGACAGATTTGCTCTCCAGGGCCCTGAAGTGCCACAAAACCCAGGATGGGTGTGATAAATGCCCATCATGCTGCTGTGATGCCACAATTGAAGTGAAATATTCCCCTCTGTTACTGTACCCTGTAAAAGGGGCAGGTTTAAAAGCAGTCTCCTTTAAAAGCAGTGTCTGTTACAGCAGTGACAATGTTTGAGCCTTGTTACTGGCTGGTGATAAAAGGAAGGCTGAAGTAGGGCACAGCCAGTTCTGACACACAATTTCCCCTCCCTTGACTTCTTGTAACACAAAAGCTGAACCCCAGCCCCTCGTGTCTGACCAGGAGGTGTCAGAGGTGGATTGGGGACCCATCTTGTGCAGCCACACTGAAGCACCTCCTCATCCAGGTGTGGTCCCAGGGACAAATCCCAGGCTGAGGAGTCTGGGGGCTCCTCAGGCTCATGGATCTCCAGCTGCTCTCCTCCATGGCTCAGGCCCTGTGTGCTCCTCCCAGAGCCACTCTGGCCCTGCCAGGCAGATCCACCTGATGCTGGGAAGTCCCCCTGGAGCTGAGGGTGACATTCCCCTCCTCCCAACAGAGCCATTCCCACCCCTGAGTGACTCACACCAAGGGCACCTGGCTCAGATGGGGAATCACCCACCCCTCATCCCTGGGCCAGTGTCCCTCCTGCCAGTCCTGCCATCCATCCTCTCCCTATCTCTGAGCCAAAGTGCTCTGCCACCCACCCCTGGAGAGCTGCAAATCCTCAGTGTCATCTTTCACCTCACTTGACTTCCCTCCCTGAGGCTCACGACAGTTATGATTCATTCTGACCATCCCTTAAAAAATTACTGCTCATTTCCTTCTCTCTAAAAGATGATAAAAGAGAAATTACTGAGTAAAACATGAAGCCTTTGTAGCACTTGGGTTTCCAATCAGAGGGATTCAAAGGAGAGGAAGGACAGTGAGCCCTTATATTATAATACATTATCCAATTTCCTCAAAAAGGTGGTAAGTGCTTCTTAAAACCAACTGAGACTTCCCTGCCAAAAATTCAGAGCACTGAGCTGTGACCCAACCTCAGGGCAGTCACTGTCCCCTGTCCCAGCCCTGAGCAGCTGCAGCAGCACAGAGCATCTCCCTGAGCACTTACATCAGTTTTGGATTTGCAGGTCTCTTGCCTGTCCTTCAGCATCTTGTCAAGGACTCCACTCCTGCACCACACATTAAATACGGTTTTCCCATGCTGGTATCCCACTTCCTGGAAAAACAAATAATAATCAGGAGGAAAAAAAGTAATTAGTAACTGCCATTAGCATGAAAACAACTGGAAAAAACAGACCCATCACTCAAAGTTTTAATCTTTTTCTCAGAGCACAGTAGGAATGATGTTGAAAAATCCAATGGGAAGGACAGAGCAACAGGTTTGGAGAGCCCTGGATCCATCCCCAGCCCTCGTGCTGGCAGCAGCACTGAACCTCTGCTGTTATCTCTCCTCTGGTTTTGGATGAGGGTTCAGAGCATGGGAGACACTGGGGCTGGAGTTCACTTCTCACAATCTATCCCAGCCTAGGGTGGGGGTGAGTAAGGGGAGAAAAAGGAGCTGACAGCTCTGCCACTGGCAGGGTCAGGCTGAGCTGCAGGAACTGACCCAGAGCCCCCCTCTGCCCTGGGACATGAATGAAGAGATTTCAGCTCCTTGGAAAATGCTGGTGCCCTTTTCTATCTCCTGTAAAATCCAGGCACAGAGCTGAAAGGAAACCAGGATAAAGGAATGCCTGGATTGTCCTTCCCTTTGAGGTCAGCACAGTTCAAAGCTTCCTTATGGACAGAATCTCTTGAGCTGTGCTGCAGGGAATGAGGATCCAGGAGGTGCTGCCCCTCCAGCCCTGCAGTGCCTTGTGCCAAGGAGCTGCTCACAGACAGTGACATGTTTGAGGAACTGCCCTTCTTTCAGCTTTTATTGCACTGACTAAATTTGCCTGCTGCCTTTACATCTCTTTAACAGCACCACATTAGAACAGAGCAGGGATGTGACAGCTCACGATCTGCTCCTGTGATGAACTACCACACCTGTCTGTCAAGGTTTTCAAATCACCCAGGGCTCTCCAGCTGGCAAAGAACAAAGAATTATTTATCAGCAAAGTCCTAGATCTACAGCAGTGTTTGCCCAGGAGCCAAGAGGCACCAAATATCCTAGAGAAGAATATTCAGACTGGGGGAATCAGCTGGTGGTTTGAAATAGCTGCTGTGTGTCCCACGGAGTCTCTCAGATGAGAATCAGCAGGGCTAAACTGTGCTCCTGGGGCTGGTCAGTGTTTGTTAGGCCAGGACCAGAGAGATCAGGCTGAGCCTAAGGAGCATCACAGCTTCTCACTGAAGTGGAGATTGACTTAAAGAAGAAGTGGTGGTTTTCCAGCCTGGGAGAGGAGCAAAGCTCTGCAGGAACACCCAGAGATGGAAGGTGCCTGCATGGCTGAAACAGGCAAAGAATAGAAGGAGACAGTAAAATCACTTCCTTGACAGGACACATCGAGCCAGAATCACTGGGCAGGGACATTTCTGCTGTGAACACTGGATTCTGTCACCAGAACTATTCCCTGCACACCTGGAGCCAGCTGTGCCCATGCTGGGTTCTGACACAAACAAACACAACACCAGTGATGTGTGACCTGGCAGCAACACTTTTCCAACACCCTTCCACTGACACTGCTGCCATTTCCTGACCCTCTGAGGGGTGCAGAGGAATTGTGGATGATGTTTAATTTATAGAAGCGTTCAAACATTCACAGAACCAGGTATTTTCACGTTTCCCTCCATTTCTAGGATTCAAGGCCTCCCTGACAGATTCCTGCAAACCTTTTATGCTACAACAAACCCCAGGAGGAGGGGACAGCAAGGACAAACCTCAGCCCATGGCAATGCCAAACCCCAACTGGCCAGAGCAGCTCAGACACCCACAAGCTCTCAGCTGAGCAGGAACTGCCACGAAGCACAGCAAGGAACTGATGCCTTCACAGGTCACTATATAATCAAGATTACAAACTCAATTTCTGCTGCTAATCCAATCTCCTGGCCGGGATATCATTGCACAGCATTATTGAGTGTCAATTATTCACTCTGTGCCAACCAACTCCTCTCGCTCTGTGCTGGCTCCAGCACTAATTGTGGGGTTATACTGTGTGTGTGACAGAAGAGCAGGCCTGGAAGGCCAGAGTGAGTCTCTCTTAGGCCTGGAGGTGACCATGGGAGCATATCCAGGTCACCAGGGATGGGCTGGGAGAGAGAGACTTGTGGGTTTGTAGCCTTCTGAACCTATTGAGAGTGAGGATTAGAGTTTGTGACCTTGTAGGGCATTGTTTACCTGTTACCATAACAGCTAAAATCTGTGCAATAACCCAGGTGATTGGGGAACACTGTGGTGAGCATCTCGCCTGTTTCTATG
Organism: Drymodes brunneopygia; assembly: GCA_013400955.1. Taxonomy (NCBI): domain Eukaryota; kingdom Metazoa; phylum Chordata; class Aves; order Passeriformes; family Petroicidae; genus Drymodes; species Drymodes brunneopygia. The sequence continues at coordinate 194,641 of VZTZ01002141.1, forward strand.
ATGACATATCCTGTCTGTGTAATGGTATTTAAGGAATTTTCAGTGTGACAGTTGTCTTTACACAAGAACCACTGCAAGGTGAAGGACACTGCTACTAAAGCTCTCTGCACAAAGTCTTTGCCTGCTGTCATCTTGTGTGAAATCCATGTGTCTGCCTAATTACTGCGCTAATTAGCAGCAGCAGGGCTGTGAGGAGCAGTGCTGGGGGCCCTGGGCTGCCAGGGGAGGCACTTACACAGATCTCATCGAACTTGCCGAAGTCCAGGGTGCCGTAGCGGTCGATGGGGGGCCGGATGTACTCGCAGTAGTCGCTGTTCTTCACCATCTCCAGCTGCCGCACGCAGCACACGTAGGCCAGCCGGGTCTGGATCTCAGCCATGTTCAGCACCTGCCCCGCACACCAGGCACAAAGTCAGCCCCTCCAGGGCCATTCCAGAACGTGCTCTGTGTGCTCAGCATGTGGGAGAAGGGAGCTGGCACAGGGACCTGGTGATGCCCTCAGCACAGCTGGCACTGGGACCTGTGTTCCAGTGTGGGCAGGCAGGGATGAGTGCCCATGTTCAGCACCTGCCCCGCACACCAGGCACAAAGTCAGCTCCTCCAGGGCCATTCCAGAANTGGTATTTAAGGAATTTTCAGTGTGACAGTTGTCTTTACACAAGAACCACTGCAAGGTGAAGGACACTGCTACTAAAGCTCTCTGCACAAAGTCTTTGCCTGCTGTCATCTTGTGTGAAATCCATGTGTCTGCCTAATTACTGCGCTAATTAGCAGCAGCAGGGCTGTGAGGAGCAGTGCTGGGGGCCCTGGGCTGCCAGGGGAGGCACTTACACAGATCTCATCGAACTTGCCGAAGTCCAGGGTGCCGTAGCGGTCGATGGGGGGCCGGATGTACTCGCAGTAGTCGCTGTTCTTCACCATCTCCAGCTGCCGCACGCAGCACACGTAGGCCAGCCGGGTCTGGATCTCAGCCATGTTCAGCACCTGCCCCGCACACCAGGCACAAAGTCAGCCCCTCCAGGGCCATTCCAGAACGTGCTCTGTGTGCTCAGCACAGGGGAGAAGGGAGCTGGCACAGGGACCTGGTGATGCCCTCAGCACAGCTGGCACTGGGACCTGTGTTCCAGTGTGGGCAGGCAGGGATGAGTGCCCATGTTCAGCACCTGCCCCGCACACCAGGCACAAAGTCAGCTCCTCCAGGGCCATTCCAGAACGTGCTCTGTGTGCTCAGCATGTGGGAGAAGGGAGCTGGCACAGGGACCTGGTGATGCCCTCACACTCCAGCTGTGTCCCAGTGTGGGCAGGAAGGAGTGCCCCTGATCAGCACCTGCTCTCCAACAAGGTTGAACCAAGACTTTCATTCCAGGATACAGTAGAATTTCATTACAGGATAAACATACATTTATAACTTAAAGATCTGTGCTGAGGTGAGGGGCACAGTGATCCTTCAAGGCAGAAATCAGTGATGCCCCATCCCTGCAAGTGTTCAAGGCCAGGTTGGACAGGGCTCGGAGCCTTGGGGTGGAACTGAATGAGCTTTAAGGTCGCTTCCAACCCAAGCCAGTTTGTAATTCCATGGCTCTGTGATCTGCCCTGTGCCAGGGCAGAGATCCTGCAGAATGGCTGAGGTGGGCAGGAACCTTGACATTGTCCAGTTCATCCCTCCTGCCCAGGCAGGGTCAGCTGGGGCAGCTTGTCCAAGACTACGTCCAGCTTAGTTCTGACCATCTCCTCAGATGGAAACTCTACCAGCCCTCTCTTTGACCAGTGTTTCACCACTATCAGTAAAAAAAAAAAGTGTTTTGTGGTGTACAGAAGGAATTCTGTGTTTCCACAGGTGCCTATTGGCATTTGGGCAGTTGTAATATTTCACTGGGTACTACTGAGACCAATTCCACCTGGGGAGTGCAACTGGGAGGAAAAAATGAAAATCAATATTCACTTGGGGGACAGCTGCAGAGCCAGGTAATTTAGGAAATGCAGAATAAGGAACAGAGTTGGCCTGACCACATGCAACTACAGGAAAATAACGATAATAATAAAATCATGCTCTGCAGACCCGTATTTATCAGCTGTACTTAATTATTGCCAAGTGCTAAAATCTCCCTAAATCAGCAGTTCAGAAGCATACAGGAGAGAAAGTGAACTGGACAGATTTACTACTTTTATGGGTAAAATGAATAAATTCTAACTTTATCAGAACATACGCAGCTCCAAGCAAAGGTTTCTGCCAGCCCCCTCCCACATCGCTGCCTTCCCTGTGGTGCAAGGGCACAAGAACTCAAATCCAGCAAAACGACGGATCTGCCACGGACTCGCTCTCTGAACAGGAGCAGGAACCTCCCCACTTCTCCCACTGTTCCCACAGCTCTGGAAAATCAGCTGCCATTCCAGCCCAGCCCCAGTACCTTGACTTTCTCAGCCAGGGGGTTCCACCTCTTCCAGAGCAGCCACCAGCCTGACAGGCAGTCGCCGTAGTTGGTGAGGTTGGTCTCGTCCCGGCTGCCCACGTCGATGGCAATCACCACCTTGGCCCCCATGGACCTGGCCACGTCAGCTGGGGGACACGAGGTGTCAGAGCCCCCCTGCCCTCCCTGCTGCTGCTCCCAGGTGCAGATATTGATCTCTGTGGCTCATGTGAATGACCTGAGGTCACACCTGCCGTGAGCGAGCAGCTGGACAGAAGTGACCACGAGTGCCTCTCCCCGCAAGGATCCAAAAGCCACGTGGATGTGGCACTTGGGGACGTGGGTTAGAGCTGGGGAGTGGCTGGATTTGATAATCTTAGAGGGAACTTCAGCCTAAACTATTCTATGATTCCATATGAACTCTGCAGCAGCTCAGGGAGGCTCCATGGGGAGGGAGGGATCCCAAATCCTGCACCAACCAAGCCCTAGGTGAGCCCAGGGTGAATCCCCAGTGCTGAACTGCTGGGGGACATCACTGACAGAGGATGTTTTCCCCCAGATCAGTGGGATGACCTGACCCTCCCTGAGGTCACCAGAAGCCCTGTGAGGCAGCAGGGCACAGGGGACACCACGTTGGGAATAATGGGATAGATCAAATCCACATAAATGCTAAAAAAAGACCTGGGGGGCCTGCAGAGAAAACAAGTGCCAGTGCCTTGGAGAGGGGAGGCAGCAGTGGCAGCCCTGCAGGGGGAAGGTGACAATGGGAGGAGCAGCACAGGGACCTGCCAGTGAGGAGTGGCTGGGTGGCAGCCTGAGAACAGCTTTGGGATCCAAGAGAAAGATTCACATCTGAAAGTGGGAGAGAAATGAGGCAACACTTCCTACTTCAAGGTCAGTAAAAGGACAAGCTGCAGTCTTTGGATATGGGTGAGGATTTAGGGAAGCGCCAGGGGAGGGAAGAGAAGGACATGAACCTCACAGAATGAATTTATATTTCTTTCACACCCCCAGAGTCCAAGATAGTTGCAGTTTCCAGAATAGTTTTGCGTAGGAAAACCACAGCTCTGAAGAGCCAATTTAGAGGCTTAATTTAGACACTTCTTTAGATCTGTTCTGTAACTTGGATTTATCTCCCTGGGCTCCTTCAGTCTATTGTGTTTCCCACCCAGTGTCACCTGTGCCTGCTCTTTGTCCTCTCCAGCTGTGGAGGTGCATGAGCTGCTTTGGTTTGCAGTTCCCAGCTCTGCCCACAGACACAGGGAGTGCCAGATGCTGCTCTGGGGGACCCCTTTGGTGCTATTTCCGCTTCTGGGTTTTAGGTAAATACAGCCCTGATGGAAACATCAAGTCAGGCTGTGAGAGGAAGATGGAAATGCCTCGGGTTGCTCACGTGGGGAGTCTCTGCCTGAGGTTCCTCCCTCTTTACCTGAGCACAGTCACAAACTGCAGTGACCCCACGGGGCTCTGCTGCCTTGAACACCCCCCTGAGCCACCCACCCTCCTGACTGCAGTGAAACCTGACACAAAACACATCCCAAACACTGTGAATTCACACCCTTGGACCCTGCTGGGGGCTTCAGAGCTCATCCCACACCCCACATCCCTCCTCTGATGACCCTGTGATTCCCCCACTGCCATGAGCTCCAGGTATCACCAGGCTGAGCAACAAATGCTGTTGCTCTTTTGGAATTACTTCTTAATTAATTGCTTGAAGAGAAAATCCAAGGTAGATTTGTATGCCTGTGGTTTGATTCCTCCTCTCTCCTTTCAGCAAGCACTAAAATAATTCACAATTAGCTGCAAGTTGCACGTTCAGAATTTGGCTATCAGGAAATACTCCATAAAAAACCAATGTTAATAAAGCCAAGATAAAGGAAAACCCCCAAGAAATGAGAGCAAGGACTCCAGGTAAGCAGCATGAGCTTAAAGGTGTCTGTGAGATTTCCCTGTGTTTTAGGGAGAAAAACCAAGAGGCCCAAGGCTTGCAGGCTGTTGGATGGGCAGCTCTGGGAATCTCTCCTGCTGGGAATGTGCTCCTACCTGGCAGGTTGTTGATGTAGCCCCCATCCATGAGGAGATGGCCATCCTTGGGGTCACACAGGGGGGGCATGTACCCTGAGAGGGACATGCTGGCACGGACGTACCTCCACAGGGAGCCTGCAGGGAGGGCAGCACCATTAGTTACTTAATTAAACCCACCATTAATTACTGCCATGTGGGGGGGGAGGGTGCTGCACTCATTAAAATAATCCAGAGACAGAGGCTTTCCTCAGAACACTGTGAGCAAGTTATTAAAGCAGTTTGTTATTTTCTATGCCACGATCCTGGCTAGGATTAAACAAAGGCTGTGCAGACAACAGGCAGAAGCCCCAGAAGCCAAGGTTTTAAGTCCATTCCTCACATTTACTGCCTTGTGTGAGATGTCAGCATATTCCTGACTGCAGGGAGCAGCAGGGCTTTGTGGGGCTGGGGCTGAGGAGGGAAGGCAGAGGTTTCTCCTGAGGACAGAGGGATGGACACAGCAAGTGCAGCTGAAGCCACTCTGTTCTACAGAGATCCACAAACCCCTGACTTTTAGCAGGACCTGAACCTGAAAAATACAAGCTGTAGACCCCCCCAAAAATCTACTTTCCCTCCTCTGCAACAAGCAAACGTTTCCTCTTGTGAAACCACTGCCAGTGCCTGCTGGGGATCATTCTCTTCTCTTGGGCCATTGCTGTTGGTGCTGTAAGGAACAGTTATAATCCTTTAAGCTGTTAGAGACAAAGTTTAGTGAAGTAGAAATTGATTGGACATGTTTCCTGTAAAACATTCTGCTTTAAGGCTCTTAGACACTGATTCTTCTCTTAACATCTGAATCAGCCAAATTGGGAGGACACTGCACTTCCACAGGCCAAGAGGCTGTGCCTGAGAAGTGAATCTTTAAAATACCAGCAATAAGTGAGGCTTGCAGCATTAACTCACTGCTCAGTAATTAACTGCTTGGTGCTTCCAACAGCAACTCTTCCCAGCAAACTCCCTGGGAATTGATTTTCTTTTTTGTTTTCTTTTTAAAACAGATAACAGCTCTGCCTCTAATTACAAGCCCAGCACTCCTGCTGTTAGCACAGGTTAATGCTGGCACATTTGGGGGCTATTATTAATAGTTTTAGTGGAACTTCCACCCAAGGAAACTGCTGATGTGTGTTACACCTCACAGATCAAACCAAGATGGGAAATGGCAGCAGCTGGGAACTTAATTTATCTCCATTCAGTGGAGACAACCGTAACCATTCTCCAGCTGATTCCTATCCTTACATTAAACTTCCACGGGGACAAGCAGCTGGCTGGGGTGAGTTTCCTGACCTCAACTGGCTTAACCTGCTGTGGAATGGGAACTCAAAACCTCAGAGAAGGGTTAATCCTTTTTCTGCTTGTTTTAGCTGCCCTGATCAAAGCCCAGAGTCCCTCAGCAGCTCCATAACCCCCCTGGAATGGCAGGAATGGACAGAGTGACCTGTGCCAGCCCCAAGGACAAACATCAGAGACGTGGCAGCAAAGGCTGCAGCTCCCCCCAGGAATATCTGGGGCACCTGGAGGCCTCCCCTGCAGGCTGAGTCACTGCCCTGTTACCCCAGACTGACAAAAGGCAAAGTGGGACACAGGGACACAGCCCAGGCACCTCAGATCCTCCTTCCCTCTTCACTCAGTGAGAAACAGAAAGGACTGACCACAAATGAGAGCCTGAGCCAGCCCCTGCTCCAGGCAGAGTCTGTTCTGGGGAAAAACAGCTTCATTTAGGGGAACCTGGACTGTCACAGCTTTCAGTTGCTTGAAGTCTGATTCATGGCTGAAACACCTGCACTTCACTTGAAGGATACAGAAAGGTGCCAATGGACCCATTTTCTCCTCAAACAGTAAATGCAGCATCTCCTTTAATTCCTTCCCAGCAGCCCTGTCCCTTGTTATCTGTGTGCAACCACAGCTCGGTGCTCAGCAAGTAACAGGGAAGGGAGAAACAAAAGGAAAGACACATTTCAACGGTGAGACAAATTCCAGGAGTGAAGGGTGACCCTGGAGTCTCACATGGGGATTTAAGGCCTGGAGAGGCCATGCCCACACTCACCATCCCTGTGCACCCTCATGGCCGAGGCAGTGATGTCAGTGGTGATGGTGAAGTAAGGAATCCACAGATCCTGCAACAGAGGAGCCCCAGTTTCACTGAATCTGTGACCTGGCTCTTGATCACACCCTGAGCCTCACACACAGCACAGCAACAACCTCTGCACCTCACCAGACAGAGCTACAGACACACACCTGCATGCATGGAGGAAAACCACTCAGTCCTGTGGTTAAATTCCTAAATTTGTCTCTCGTGCAAACAATTCATTCAGAACCAAGGCAGACAAAGATCCTCACATCCTTTTTGCAACAGCAAGAAGCCCTTGTTCCAGCAGAGTGTGCAGAGGCAGCACAGGGAGCTCCTCACACAAACCAGAGTCACCTTCTGCAGGGTGGCTTTGTTTTAATTTCAGGTGAAGGGTGGGGTTCTGATGGTCATCCCCATCCCAAGGGAGCCTGAGGCTTTTTAGTGCTGGAGGACATGGAGAACATGATCCAGTGACTGAACAATGGTCAATTTGTACCTCCTGGTGATGGAGCCAGGGGTCACCACTTCAGCAGGAAATGCATTTTCTGGAATCAAAGAGGACAACACCAAACTCTGGAGCATTGGCTACAGGAACAAAGGAGATCTCCAAGAGGATTCTAGAGGTAGCCTGAGACCCTGCAGGGTAACACAAAGTGGGGAGTGTGGAACAGAAGGAGGGTGAGACACAAACAGAATGGCCAAGCCAAGAGCTTTAGGAATTTATCCAATGGGGCCAGAGCAGAGCACCCAGCCCTGCTCCTGCCAGGGGAACTTCTCCTGATTTCAGCTGTGTCTCACCTCCCACCAGCTGGAAAAGGCAAAGGGGAAGGTGACCCCCCAAGTGTGCAGGGCTCTGCTGGAGAGAGGACAGTTTTGGAAAGTTTCCATGGTGCCTGGTGAAAGGGCAGCTGCCAAGGGGAAGCAGGAGGACCTGTCTGAGTAAACTGAGCTGGTGCCCAGGGAACAGCTGATGCTGCTCTGTCAATCAGAAAAGCTCAATCAAGGCTGGAGAGGAAAACCTGCTGTCCCAGGCAGCTTTTGGTCACTGGACAGTGTCTGAGCCTTCTCCTGCAGAGCTTTGATGGGCCTTACACTCAAACCAAACACAGGTTTGGACTCCAGGACCACTGGAGCTGGAAGCCCTCCCTCTCTGGTCAGGCTGCAGCTCCTGGTGTGATTTCTGTGCTGTTCAAGCTGAAATTCTGCACTGCCAAGAAGCAGGGGTTTTTCTGGTGAGTTCTGCAAAGCTGGTGGGACTGGGGAGGGCTCCCAGACACTGCAGCAGCATCACAACCCTGGTGTAAATGCCAGAGGAAAGTGGATGAATCAGGTGTGATTACAAGAGAATTGGGCTGCCTCTCCCTGCTAAAGATATTCTGGTGACTGCAGTTCTCAGTGCATCAACCACATATTGAGCAAAACCAGGGGGATGGGGAAAGGAGCCTCTCTGACACCTCCTTTCATGTTTCTGCAAACACCTGCACAAAGCAAAGTAACCCACGCAGCAATAAAACCTCACTGCTCAGGGATTGTTCCGCTGATTTGGGAACAGAGCATCATTCAGGTCTGAAACAGGACTTAATAAAAGTCTTGTCTGACTCCTCACACCTGAACCCCCAGCTGAGATCATTTACAAGGATGCTGTGGCATGGGGTGAGAATTCTGGCACGGAGAATAAAAACTCCAGAGGCTGATGTTCTCACAGAAGGATGGGGAATTAGAGAGGAAATCACCTCTATTTCTTGAGAAATTTCTTTGAAGCCCCCTGGCCTGGGTTTGTGTGTGCAAGTGCCCCATCCTGGGTGTGCTCCCTGAGGGAATCACGTGGGTGATCCCAGCTGGGGAAGTGCCTGTGGCTGGAAGCAGTGATGGGGTTTTTGTCACCAGGGCCCCCACACGAGCAGCAGTGCTGGGAATCAGGAGACACCCACGTTCCAAGGGCTGGCAGAGAGCAAATTCCAGAGAAAATGGAAACCTCCCTTTCAGTGGCAGAAATAACAGCTCAGTGTGAGTGCTCCTGCCTCCCATGGGGGAGAAGGGTGAGGACTCGTGTGGGAAGCACAGGGAGGTCACCTCACAGCCACAGCAGCAAAAAGGAGGATCTGGCCCAAAATCTTCTAAATTTTAAGCTTTTCTAGAGCCACGAGGGTCAGCCCCTTGGGTAGGAAGTTCCCAGCTTTTCCTGGGATCACTGCAGATCCTCTCAGGAAGGAGCAGCTGTGGCCAAGCACCCAAACACAACCTCTGCTTGTAAGGCTGTAATTAATTTTCATTGATGGGAATTTCCAGGTGCAAATCATTACTACCCACCCAAACCCACCCCAGCTAGAGAGGAAAGATGGATGGTTGCAGTTTGGATGCTTTAAATGCTTTGAGAAAATATTTTTTCAAGGTTCCTGGCTCAGCTCCTGTTACTTTCTCAGTCTCCCTTTCTCCAGTTCCAGGACTGGTTGCCCCACACTGAGAGTGGGAATTGCAATGAAGGAGTAACTCCCTCTTTCCTGCCTGAGCCACACAACATTTTCCTGTATTTATCTGAGGGAATTCTTCCCACATGAGGAAACCCTGGGCATGGACTGAGGGGCTCTGATGGTCAGCACAGAGATGATGCTCTTGGATGCCTCAGAACTGGATTTCCCTTGCACAAAACCCTCCTGTGGCTGCAAGGGAAGACCAGAATATGCAACTACAGCTGCTGAAATTCTTAAGGAAGTAATCTGCTGCATCTTAGAAAGGAAGTCCAATGAACCTGCTGGAATCCAAAGCAGGGATAGACAGAAATGGCCTCAAGTTGCACCAGGGGAGGTTTAGGTTGGATAGCAGGAAAAATTCCTTCATGGAAAGGGTGGTCAGGCATGGGAACAGCTGCCCAGGGAAGTGGTGGAGTCACTGGAAGTGCTCAAAGCCATGTGGATGTGGCACCTGGGGACAAGGCTCGGTGGTGGCCCTGTCAGTGCTGGGGGAATTGTTGGACTTGGGGATCTTTTCCAACCTTGATGATTCCATGATTCTCTCAAACCTGGCTCCAGCACCATCCCCTAGCACAGCAAACTGCTATTTTAAGCCACATGATGATTAATCACTTGCTTTCATACTTGCATTTAGGTAGGGAATGTTTTGGATTATTTTTACCAAATATATTTAAAGTATATACAGTGTTAATTTGCTACATGATCTTTCATCACAAGGATGCAAACACGGGAATAATTTGGTTCAAATTGCAAATCAGGTGAAACTCCAAGGCTACTCAAACACTCTCTGAGCTGGGTAATGTAGGAAGACAAACACTGATGAAGTGCTTTACCATCTGCTGCTGCTAAGGGATGGAGGAGAGGTGGATTCCAAAGGTGGCTCTTGGCTCAGGTGTGAGCCACACAACACCCAGCAACTACAAAAAGGTCCCCAAATGCAAACCAGGGCACAAAGGACTCTGCCATTACTGCAGTTTTCAGTAGGCTGCTCAGAAAAACTCACTCCAGCTTCCAAACTAAAGTTCAAAAAAGCCAAACCCACTGCAACCCCATTCAAGCCCTTCTCTAGTGTGCCCTGAAGGTCTCTGAGACTTGATCAGCAGAAAAATAATGATGGATCAGTCTCAGCTGTTCTTCTCCAGTGTGACAATTTTCATTTATTCTCTCAGACAAAAAGAAAACTGAAATAGCTACAAATAATCCACAGTTTGTGTTTTCTAAATCCACCAAAAAGAACAGACAGGCTCCTTCCTGCAGTCATGCACCACTACATTCACTTTCACCACGTTTTCAGCCACCCAAAAGCTCCAGATTTCATATTAGCATGGAAAAAAAGCAGTTTCTGCTCCAACAGGGACATAATTTCCTGTCCATAAGGTGAATAAACAACCCACCTCAATCTGCTTGTCTTTGAAGATGTTGTTGATGCTTTTGTTAAAGGCTGCTCCAGAAAACATAGAGGTTATTGGGTATGTCAAGTCAAGAATAGTCTTAAACACCGAATTCATCACCTAAAAAGAAAAAGAGAAAGGCATTTCAAAGGTAAATACAGGCCAGGATCCATAGGGATGTGTGCATTAAAGGCTGCAATTCCAGAGACATCACATTCCAGAGCTTGGAGCTGACATGCTGGGAGCATCACGAGTGCAGAAAGTGTTGAGGGGACAGAAATCTACAGCCAGGAGCTCCTTGTGTGATAAATCTACATTTTGTAAACCCCAAAGCAGCAGCAACCTCTGCAATAAAGCTCTGCAAGAACAAGCACTGCCCCCCCTGTGCCCCCAAATCAGCCCCACAGCAGTGCCTGTGTCCAGCACAGGTCTCAAAGGCCACGGATGGTGCAGCTCCATCCTTTGTCATTTTTTAATTAAAAAAAGATGTTATGAGTTGTCTTCCCCTTCACCATCCTTCCCACAGCACCTGTGTGGCTCAGTGGTGTGGGAAGGAAACCATAAATCCATGGTACAGGAATTCCTTCATCCATCTCTTCTCATTTGGGGATCACATCTTATTCTTCTCCCAGACTTAAAGCTCTTCTCTGCCTTAGTGGAAGCACTTAGAAAATCCTGTCTGGGATTCTCTGGGACTGCAACAAGGTTCAGTCAAAGAGCTTTAAACACTTTCTATGGAGCAGAGTCCATTATTTAGCATTCCCAGAGTCAGTTATTGGGATGTGTTATGGACCCAGAATTTAACTGCTACAGACTCTGCACCAGCCAGGGAAACCAAACCACAGCAGGTTTCTGAAAGCACTACAGGTCCCTGCACATCAACCCTTCTAACACACAGATCCTGGAATTAAGCTTTCATGGATTCCTTTTTTCCCCTCCATTTCAACAGCATTATTTCACCTATGTACTGACCTACAAGAGAAAATGATGAATATCCCTACACTTTATGGCATTATTTGTCCATAACCAGGCTATTGCTACCACATCCTAATAAATCTTAACAAAAATCAGTGTTTAATATATTATATCATAGTAAAGTGCAAAAGAAGACCACAAAACCCAATTAATTCCTTTCAAATTAAACAGAGTTTCACTGGATGAAGTATTTCCGTGAGATGAAATATTTTCTCTCTACACGTTCTCTGTAATTTAACAAACAACTTCTCAGAGATCAGGGCACCCTTCCCAGGCAGACCCATGGAACAGCCTCAAACCTGCCAGCTGTTAAAGCAGCTGTGAGCAACATCTGGCCTTGGCTTTGCTCTTGCAGGGATTTGAAGAGCAGCAGGATCAGCCTTACATTGCCATGTCCAGCTGCTTTCAAATTCCCATCAGGGATCTGCCCAGAGAACATGAGTGCAAGGATAAAAAAAGATCATTAAGAACAAGGATGGGAAGAGGAAATGTGGGAGAATGCAAAAGGCTGAGCACAAACCCAAAGATGCTTCATTCACATCTCCACTCTGGGTTTGATGTGGTGAGGACAGTGTGCCAACCTAACTATAGACTGCTACCCACAGCTTCAGAGGGAGATGGAATTAGTGCACCTAAAATAGGGATCAGGGCTCTTCAGAATGATTAAATCAGGGGAAGAGGCATCTACAAAGAGCCCTTTATTTAATACTGAAGAAAAATCTCTCCCACTCAGCAGCAGCCATGGGGCTTCCCTTGTTGCAAATGGGATTTATAATGCTGAGCCTCTCCATTTCTCCTGATCCTGACAGTGATCTTGCCCATGGACAAAGTACTTCTAATTAACAGTTATTTCTTAATATCCTCATTTCTCAGAGCTGGAAGATGCCCTTTAGCTGATGCTGATGGCCAACAGCCTCCCTCAGCCTTCCAGGAATAGCTGCTACCACCTCCTGTTCCCCAGATAAATTCAGATAAAGATCACCCTCTGGAGAGGCAGACAGAGACTTCTGCCTCCTGCTCCACTTCCTCCCAGGAGCTCTGGGATCAGCTCCAGCAGCTCCAAGAGATTCATCCCCTGGCACCACCAGGATGGGAAGCCCAGCCCTGAGTCAGCTCTGCAAGGTTTGCAGGTCATGGAATCCCAGCCTGGTTTGGGTTGGAAGGGACCTTAAAGCCCATCCAGTGCCACCCCTGCCATGGGCAGGGACACCTCCCACTGTCCCAGGCTGCTCCCAGCCCCAATGTCCAGCCTGGCCTTGGGCACTGCCAGGGATCCAGGGGCAGCCACAGCTTCTCTGGGCACCCTGTGCCAGGGCCTGCCCACCCTCACAAGGGAGGAATTCCTTCCCAGTTCTTCATTAACTTCTCCTGAACTTTCATTTCAAGCTCTGCTGCCAGGTGAGCTTTCTTTTTACAAAGACTTTCAATCCTAAAATAATTTAAGTGACCCTGGGGTATAAAAAACTTCAGCAAGGAAGAGACAAGGTTCAGCTGACAGAGCAGAAGGACAAGAGTGAAGACATGAGATGATGGACAAGAGGAATTTTCATCATCTTTTGTTCTTTGATGCAGAATTGTGGCAAACTGGTGTGAAAAGCCAGTATAATCCCAGGATTTTTCAACATTCCTGGCTATAAAAATCCCCAAGGTTATGGAAGAACTTACACAACAACAAAAATTTCAAACAGATCCAATATTTTTTAAACTACTCAAAAGATCATCCAGTGCCATCTCAGCATTCACCTGTAAAGCTGCAATAAAACAAGGAAAGGAATTCACACAAAAAAAAGTTAAATAAATAAAATAAAAAATATAATTCAGAGCTGGATGAGAATTTGCATGGCAGGGAAAAAAAACCAGGACTAATTTCTGGCCAGATCAGCTCATTAAAGCACAGGAACTCCCAATGGACAAAGAGAGCAGGGTCAGAGGCAGAACCCCCACATTTATCTGAGCTGTCAGTGCCACCAGACAGTGACAGGCAGCAAGTGATGGCAGTGTCCCAGGCAGCCAGCCCTCATTCCCATCAGGAACAGCTTTTTAGCCCCACACATACCTATAACCAGATTGCTTTCAAAGAATATTCCATTCTTTGTGAAATATTTCTACTTTGAGATGTTAATCCTCCAATTAAAAAACCCAAACAATCTGCAAACACAAAAGCTTTGGCTGGTTTGCTTTGCTGGTTAAATAGAGGTGCAGAAGACACACAGAGACAATAAACAGTAACTAATCTGACTGGGAATTTTCATATTTCCCCATGTATTTTGACAAGAGTCATTTATTTCTTTGCTGCTTCATTAGGTGCAGAAAACACATCCCATTAAAAATATCCCTTCTCCCAGCACCAAGTGTACAACTAGAGATATGGCAGTTTCTAAAAATACCAGAAAAGAAAAGTAACTGCAGGACAAACAGCATTCAGTCTGATGGATTAAAAAGATACACAAGAAAAATCTCAGAGTTAACTCATCCCTCCCAATGAAGACATTCCCCAAGTGCCCCCAGGCTGCACTCAGCAATAACCTTGAGCAGCACAAGCTCAGCTCCAGAGGAGCAGGATCAGGATCAGCAGCTCCTGGGGCAGGGAATGCTCCAGAGTCTTTCTGCCCTGGCTGAGGAAGGAGCTCCTGGGGCATCTCCTGCTCAGCCACCACTGAGGCTGCTCTGGGGACAGCAGGAAAGGTCCCATTTGGGACACAGGAATTTGGGGTTATCTGGGGGATGTTTCAGCTCTCTCACACTCAGTTCCTTGGAGTAGATCTTCTAAGAGCCCCCAAAACCCCTCCTGGCTGTTTCCCAGACACTGAGGCTCCTTTCCCCTCTCCCTGCTCAGTGTAAACACCATCAACACCTCAGATGTTACCTCAGACACTGAGAAAAGATTTCTGATCCCCCAAACTCTCTGTGCATTCAGTGTGATCTTGGAGAGATTTCATGGCTCTCCTCAGTGCTGGACACTGCTGGCACCAGTGGGAAGGGCCTCCAACAGAGCAGGCTTTGCTTTTGTCCTCCTCAAACCCTTGGGCAATTTCTGGGTTGGACATGGAACTGCAAGAACACTCTTGGAAGCCCTCAGGAAAACCCATTCTTCATTAATAAGATGAAATGTTTGCTCTAACAGAGGTCAGTCACCTCTCCCACTATTTATTTGCAGGTTTCAAGGCACCAACAGCTGGAACAGCCCCAGGCTGGGCCAAAAATTGCCTTTTACCTTGTGAAACATTCTCTGAGCTTTGCAATTTGTGCTCAGAAGTTAATCAACAGATTAAATGCCTTAATTTCATCTCTAACTATTCCTGGGAAAAGTGACTGTGATTTCAGCTCTGGCAAACTCCAGAATGGGAACACAGTCCTGAAAAGCTCAGGAAACATCTCCAGCTTTGCCTCATCTCTGCACAGGGGAGATCTCACAAACAAGAAGAGAATCCTCTGGACAAATTGCACAGAGGAAAATTCCATGGCTGCAGCTCAACCAAGAGCTGGGGGCAGGGAAAGCACTGCAGGGAGGCATCAGCACCCACTCAGATGCTGCCCTGGAAGCACCTGGCAGTGACCAAGGTTGGAAAGAGAGAGCAAGGTTAAAGGATGTCTGACACAATTCAGGGCAGTTGGTTTTATGTCTTTAATCTTGAGCCTCCCCCCCAGGTCTGTGATTCCAGCAAACTGCTCTGCATCATAAACAGTTTATGTTTTGGGTGCTTCCCAAGCCAGCCAGGCACAGGCAGTTCTTAAATAAAAAGCATAAAAATCCATGTTTTTCTGGCAAGCAGTGATGGGGAGGTGAATCAGTCCCACCAGGACAGCACAAACACCTCAGGGCCTCAATCTGGATTTTAATGCCTCAGACAATCCAGCTTCCAAGACAGTTTTTGTTCCAAAGCCATGGCAGATTAGAAGATCCCTGGGAGACATAAACAGTGCCCACATGCCAATGACAGGCTCCTATTTCCCCCTGAAACCCAAGACCTGAGGATATTAATAAAATCCCCTCTGTCACTTTGTTTCCAGTGAGAAAATCTACAGGAAAATCTGGTTTTGATGTGAAGAATACAAAGTTGTAACTATCAAACTTCAAAAATAACCCTCACCTTCAGTCAGTCTGAACCACTGTCACCTGGGACAGTTTTTATCCAACATCTGATCAATAAATAAAACCAAGGCTGGGTTGGACAGGGTTTGGAACAACCTGGGATAGTGGAAGGTGTCCCTGACCATGGCAGGGGTTGGAATGAAATGGGCTTTAATGTCCCTTCCAACCCAAACCAACCTTTAATTCCATGATAAATAAACTCACCTGCTGAAGCCACTACTTAAAACAACCTTCCCAAAACTTGGGTTAACTCTGAAAAGAAACTTTTTGTTTGTACTAAATATTGAAAGTTAGGAATTCTTCCTGACCCAGAGCCCCAGTGCTGTGGAGTGCACAGGTAGGACCAGGAATGAGACATTTGGGAGTTATTTAGAGAAGAATTACCTCTGTCACTCCTGACACATGACAGCATGTGAGAGAGAGAGAGAATTACACAAAAGAGAAACACATTTGTTGAGAGCTGGAAAGGAAACAGGCCCCCACACATCAAAAAGAGAAGATAAAACAAAGATAACCACAGGTGAGCACCCCCAAACAACACCAGTGTGCCCTGACAGCATGACCAGGATTTGTGCTGAGCTAAGCCAGGCAGCTCCCTCCTGACTCCTTGGACATGGAGCAGCTTTTCCAGGTGATCCATCACTGCCAGGCAGGGCTTGTTCTGTGCCACAGACACGGAATTTCAGGAGGCTGCACCTTCCTGGGGTGCTGCTCGTGCCCTGCTGCTCCTGGGACTTGCTCCACCCAAGGAGGGAACTCAGCATTCCCAGAGGAGGGAACCCAGCATTCCCAGAGGAGGAAGCCAGCATTCCAGGTGGATGGAAGCCAGCATTCCCAGAGGAGGAACCCAGCATTCCCAGAGGAGGGAACCCAGCATTCCCAGAGGAGGGAACCCAGCATTCCCAGAGGAGGGAAGCCAGCATTCCCAGAGGAGGGAACCCAGCATTCCAGGTGGATGGAAGCCAGCATTCCCAGAGGAGGAAGCCAGCATTCCAGGTGGATGGAACCCAGCATTTCCAGAGGAGGAAGCCAGCATTCCCAGGGGAGGAAGCCAGCATTCCCAGAGGAGAAAGCCAGCATTCCCAGAGGAGGAAGCCAGCATTGCCAGTGCTTACCATGGCCCACTGGCGAGCTTTGATCCTCATCTGGTTGTAGCTGCGCTCCTCGGCGTACAGGGCGCTCATGAAGGCACCTATGGACGTGCCCCCGATCATGTCCACGGGAATGCCAGCCTCGATCAGCGCCCGGATCACGCCCACCTGGGAGCAGCCCCTGTGCCAGGGAGGGAGAGGAACAGGAGAGGCACTGTCAGCCAAACAGTCATTGAAGGAGTGCAAAGCCTGGTGATGAATGGCGCCTTCTAAGGAAGCCGAGCCCGCGCCAGCTGAGCTGCCAATCTCTTGCTAAACAAGCCCCGGTGCCAGGAACAAACATTATGAATGCAGGAATCTTCCAAGAGACTCCCAGAGGATCCCAGGGAACACGACCACGCAGCCTGGATCAGTGGGAAAGGCAGGGAGATGGAGGCAGCCAAGAGCTGAGCTGGTGGATGGGCGAGGGGAACGTCAGCGTGGATTTGAGGGAGCAGAACCTGCTGGGGTCCCTCCAGAGCAGCCAGGAGGGGCTGGAGGTCACAGCCCTTCCCACGAGCTTCTTTTCCAGTGATTCTCCACAGAAACTGAGCCAGCCTGGGGTATTGGGAGGGGGCACCACATGGATTAGTAAAGAATTTGAAGGTGGAAACACAAACAAGCAGAGACAAACAGTGATGAGAAGGCAGAGGTTGAGTCTGCACACAGACCCAGGAGAGGGGCAGATGAGGAGGCAACTTTTGAGGATGACACAAAGTAAACATATTCCTTGATTTCAAGTGCAGAAGGAATTCTGAGCAACAATGGAGTCAGGGATAAACACAGATGAGCCTCAGTGCTGATGGGACAAGAGAAAAACAGAAGCAGCAATGCCCCTACAGCAACTAGGTTTTATCCAGCTCTGCTCACATGGATTTGGGAACCCCTGGGGATATTCCCTGAAAAATATTAACCTACTGCTCAGTACAAGTTCAAGTGGCAAATCAAAGAAACCAGAATAAAACAGAAAACATAAGAACATACATCCAGGATGGGCCAGCCTTTGGAAAACTGTGAGCAGAGCTCAGACTTCTCACCCAAAATAAGAGCAGGACTGAAAAATGACAGAGAGAAGCACAGAATGGACCTCACATGAGGAGAAACCAAACTTGAATCACTGACTGGGGAAGATCCTGCCTGATGGGAAACGTGCAGGGTCAGCAGTCATATCACCATGCAGAGATTTTAATGGAAAGGAAAGAATTTGCAGACAGGTGTACGTAGAGCACAAACTGGGGCAGCCAATGCTCCCACATGCTGGAGAGGTCAAATCACAAATGGACTTAAATGTGGAAAGGGTGAATCAAAGGTACCAGGCTGTCAGTGGCTACTCAGCATGACAAATGGGAGGTGCAAGCTGGTGTTCAGGAGGCTCAGAAGCTGCTAAATGCTGCAAACACTCCTTTCTGAAGCAGTGGCTGCTCCCCACCATCAGAAATGAGAGAGCAGAGGTGGAACATTTGATGTGGTCCTATGAACATCTGATCAAATCTGATCTTTTATCCCCTGGTGGGAGAGGGAGCCCTGTCCATCCCACAGAACCACAGAACACTGCAGTGGAGGCTTTCCAAGCAGTCCAAAACTGCAGCCTCTGCTTTCAGATGCTTTGTCCAATGAATAAGAAGCATTTTGGTTAGTTCATCCCACCTGGATGGATGTTTTGCAGTCTAAGCCATAAAGCAGTAAAAAAAAATCTTCCTTTTCCCATTTTCTTCCCATTTTCTGTCCCCCACAGTTTGCTCTATTTCCATCCTCCTTCCCCTTGCTGTTTACATCCTATAAATACTTTCTAACAGCTGCCAAGTCCACCGTAGGTGTCACTTGGCCAAGCTATGCTGAACACATTCTTTCCATCCAAATAAATCCCCTCCAGCTGCTGAAATGCTTTGGGACAGGTTCGTGGTGACACTGGGTGTAAATGACTTCAGTGACAGATCTGTGCTGCTGCAATCCAAGAGCAGAAAATGGCTCATTTCGCTTCCCTCTTCAAATCCCCCTTCCCTTCTTCTCCTACTGCTTCTTCCCACAAGATGCCCTGAGTTAAAGGATTTATACTTTTATCCTGCCCATTGTTTTTAGGCTTTTAGAGTGCAGCTATTTTTGCACTCTGCTGCTCATGCCTGGCACTTCCCACTGCCTCAGCCCTGATAATCCTCCAAGGATCAGACCTTTCCCTACACCCTGATATTCCCCCAAGGAACAGACCTTTCCCTACACCCTGATAATCCCCCAAGGATCAGACCTTTCCCTACACCCTGATATTCCCCCAAGGAACAGACCTTTCCCTACACCTCCTGTCCACATCAGGTGTCTTTCTTAGGCCATGTGAAGTACCTCAAAGCATTTCCTTGCAGGACAACTTTAAACAGGCCATGAGCAGCTCCAGACTGGATTCTCTCCTTTTAACTGCTTCTCCTGATTCACACATCCATAAATACAAGGGATTTGATGTGAGCACTCTGGATTTGTTCTTACTTTGCTGCATGATGCCTTTGAATGAATAACAAAAGATCATTATTGCTTTTATTGGCAAGTCATCCCTTCCTCAAGAATCCACAGAGTCCCTGCCAATATCCCACTGAAGTGTGACAGCCACAGATCTCCAACAGATTCACTGATCCCAAAGCAAGATGGGAATCAAAGTCCTTTTCTTGCTCGTAAAAGGACCTCCCATGAGCTGCCTGACTAAATTTATACATTTATACACAACCACAAAGCTGATTCTTCCAGCTCCAACACCCTGACCAGGAGCATTCCTGGAATTTGCAAACTAAATCCTGAAAAAAGGCAAATGTGCCTGAGCCCCCCTTTTCTCCAGGTACCACTCAACCTCCTGAAAGATAGAAATGGGGATTTTTTTCCCCCTTCTCCCTACAGCTTTAGTCATCACTGCCCCAGCAGTGTTATTACATGGGACTTCTCAACAACTCCTTGCAGTTGGTTCTCTCCTGGGCACTCCTTCCCAGCTCCACAAACACGGGCAGGCTGCCAAGGGAAGCATGTGCTGGTGCCCTGCCAGGCACTCCCATCCCCTCTGACAGCATCCCTGGCCTCCCACAGAGCTGCAGTGGGCAGCTGCAAACCGAAGAGGAAAAGAAATTGAAGCCAGGAGCAAGATCCATGTTAACAGCCAGAGGATTGGTGCAGAAAAAAAACCCCAGGGATTGTGCAATTCTTGTAATACCAGGGCCAATTTCACAGGGGACATGTCCTGGTTTAGGGAAACATGGAAATACAAGTGTTGGGCAAGAGGAGTACAAAGGGAGATGCTTGTGCCAGTGCTGTACCTGCACAGCAGTGACAACACAGGGACAGGGAAAGCCTCCAGGGTGACACAGGGCTGAATGTCACCCACTGCAGAGCAAAGGGACAGTGGAGTGCTGTCACAGGGAAGGAAGCAGCACCCCAGAGAGGGGGTGCACACACAGAGCGTCCCTGGAGCTGCACAAGGAGCTTCCTTCACCCTAAAGCTGCCTGAAGCTGGATGGAGCTCCTCCCCTGCCAGCACTAACACTGTCCCAGGGCAGTGACAAGTGACCTACAAGATGAGTTTCAAATCATTTCTAGCAAAACCCAAAGATGTGCCCAGGAAGTGCAGTCAGGATCTGAACACAAACTCTTTTCCACTGTGTTCCCTGCCTAGGACAGGCCTGATGCATCAATGCCCTTTGCAGAGAGAGCTGAACCAGCATCACCCAGCTCAGGGAGGAGCTGCAAGCCAGAGCCAGGCTCAATGCTCAGCTCTGCCACTGCCTCAGCCTGGCCTGAGCGAGGCAAAGCAGGAGCTGCTCTGGGCATCAGAGCCCCAAGTGCTGTTTTGGGCACTCCCCAAATTGTGACCCCTGCACTGAGGGAGCCTCCAGAAGCCATGCTGGCTCAACTCCAAGCACCATTCCTTCTTTACTGCTCATGGTTACAAAGAGGTCACTTGGTCTGGTCAGGTGGGCAAGAGGAGGCTGAGGGGAGACCTCACTGCAGTGCCAGGTTCCTTGTGAAGGGAAGAACAGGGACAGCTCTGATCTCTGCTCTGGGACAGGGACAGGAGGCAGGGAAGGGCTGGAGCTGGGCCAGGGCAGGCTCAGGCTGCAGATCAGGGCAAGGTTGTTCCCCCAGAGGGTGCTGGGCACTGCCCAGGCTCCCCAGGGAATGGGCACGGCCCCGAGGCTGCCAGAGCTCCAGGAGCGTTTGGGCAGCGCTGCCAGGGATGCCCAGGGGGGATTGTTGGGGGCTCTGGGCAGGGACAGGGGTTGGACTCAGTGATCCTTGTGGGTTCCTTGCAGCTCGAGATATTCTCTGATTCTGGGAGAGAAATTATTACAAAGCAGGAAGAGGAGTTGTAGGGTTGGAGACCTGCTTCCCTAAATACCACAGTCCTGCACAGACAGAGAGCTCAGCCTTTCTGCCAGAAGGCCTTGCAGGAAAATTCCTGCTGCTGAAATGAGCCTTTGCTTTCATCCCCTGGGGAAGAGCTGCTGGCATGTGACTGAAATGCAGGAAGGCCAGAGCAGAACTGATAAAAGGAAAATTCCCCTGTGAGCTGAGCACGTGCCAGTCCTGCACGTGCTGCCTGAGCTGGGATCAAATCTGGCTCAGGGGGAAGGCACAGAATGCAGCAGGACATCCCAGATCCAAGTGGCAGCAGGAAGGCAGCCTGTCCACCCTGCTCAGGGCAGGGGCTGAAGGAAACACAATCACTACAAAACCAATATTTTGTGCACCAGTATTTTCCCCAAGTACCATGTTTGACCCATCAGCAGGGTCCTGCCTGTATTTGAAAGAACAACCCGAGCCTGGGAGCTGCCAGAGGGGACACTGGTTTTACAGACCATGGCTAAGGGACAGCCAGGCAAGGCTGCAGCTCAACCACCTCCAAAGTCCATGTCAGACTCAAAAGAGAAGCTGGTTTAGAAGAGGAATCTGGCTCAGGCATTCAGCCTCAGCAGCCCCCATCTCTCCTCCTGACTGACTCAGCAGGATGAAGGAGATCTCCCTGGATGCTGAAGAGATGCTGCTTCCTTTGGTTAAAGAAGGATTAAGGCCATGGCTGCCACAGAGCTCTGCTGTGTGTCCCACCAAAGCCTCCCCAGAGTGGGACACAGCTTCCTGCCCCTCCTTCCTGATGAAAGTACCTGGCAAAGAAGGCAGAAGAAGAGAGAAATTGTCAAGGGGACTTTATTAATGTCCATTAGAGCCCAAGAAACCTGAATTGAGACCCCCTCAGAAGCTTAAAACTCCAGGAGCAGCAAAGCCATAAAAACAGTTTTTCCTTTCACGAGCTGCCCAGGACAGTGATGGAGTCCCCAGCCCTGGAGGGGTTTAAAAGCCACGTGAATGTGGCACTGGGGACATGGGTTAGTGCTGGCCTGGGCAGTGCTGGGGGAATGGCTGCACTCAATGATCTTAAAGGTCTTTTCCAACCTTAATGATGCTGTAACTGCATGGATTTGTATTTACCATGTCCATTTTGGAGAGGTGCAAAAAGTGGCAACCACTCCCCCAGCCCTGCTCTAAACACAGCAGAAATAAACTGAAGGACCCTGAGCTCCCAAGACCACAGGACTGGACAGGACATCCCAAAATCCACCATGTCCAGCACACAGCGACCACAATCCCAAAACTGGGGCTGGTGACTGAGCCTGCAGCTCTCAGAGTAACAGGTGCAGCTCCAAGCACTACAGAACCATTAACTGAGGGGGGGTGGTGGTCCCAGGTCCTTCTTGGAGTCATTGTGGAGTGTTCTTTGTATTGGCATGAGGGGAAATTGGATGTTGTTTATGTGAAGAGCTACAGAGAGTGGCATCAGCAAAGGTGACATAAGGAAAAGCCTCTTCTTTACATAAACAGCAGCATTTTTTGGTGTGTTCTGTGGCTGATCCTGGCATTGAGTGGCTCAGTCACTGGCTCAGAAATGGAGCAAGTCTGCTACAAGTTGCAACTGGATTATCTCCAGTTGGCACCTCCGAGCTTTTGCAGCAGCAGCAATACACCCAAACATTGCTTTGAAATCTAATCCTAGTTATATCTTTCCAATAACATTATTTCCCGGCTTTCCTGACCATAAAACTTCCCAGCATCATAAATCTGCCAGAATTATTGCAGTGATTTTCTGCCAGCTCCAAAGGAGCACAGAAATCAGGCTCCTGCATTTCCGCAGCCGTGGTCCTACGTGAGCACTTACAAGGAACTTTCCAATCTTGACAACATTAATTAATTGATTAATCAATCAATCATTTCTAAGCTAAACAGAGGGAATAACCCCACATTACTGGGTTCTCATCCCAACATCCAACATCCAGCAGGATCTCTCCCAGCAGCTGCCCCAGAGGAAGCTTTTTCCCTTCCACAGCCACACGCATTGATCAGAGACCTGAATTTTCCTTGTCTTCCCCTCCACTAACAACAATCTCATTCCATCCTCCCACTCAGCTTTGCCCTCAGATTCCCACCAACTCCTAAAGCCTAAGCTCAGGAGCCATTTCCCTTTGGCCTTGCCATGCTGCAGAAATCACACCCTGTGCCAGGCAGGCACATCTGGCAGAAAAAGCATCTCCTGCTCATCACAAGCCCAGTGAAATCCCCTTCCTGCAAGAAAATCCAAATCCAATGTCCTTTTATAGCCCTGATCTCGTTTCTGCCTTATATACCAAGTTTAGAACAAGCTTTAAACAAAGGGATTTGTGCCTGACACAGAAATAAATGAACAAAATGTGTTCAGCCCTTGCAGGAGGGCTGTCAGGGCTACCCAGCCCTGGGGTGTGAAGGGATGCAGGAGGAAAGCATTGGAGGAGAGAAAAAACACAAAATAGTCGAAATAAATGATAAAATGCACCAGGGTTTTTGTTTTCTGATCCCAGCTGGCAGCAGCATGCTCAGAGAGGGCCACAGGAGCAGGGAAGAGGCTGAGTGACAAACTGCACCCACTTGGGGATGTCACAAAATCCTGTCTCTGACTCTGAGCCAAGGAACAATCCAGTTATCATCTGAAAAAGGAAGATAATTTCTTTGGAAAACAAATATATCCTCCTTCCCCACCCCTCTGAGACTTATTTATTTAAGCCTTGGAAGAACCCATTCTGAGCACAACATCTGGAAGCTGCAGAAATAAGACCAAAGCCCTTTAGAGAATGTAACGGTGAATTTATGGGGAACTTCTCTCCAATCTCCTTTTTCTTAACAGGAAAGCTCACTGCCCAGGTAGGGCTGGACAGAGACTCCCCAAAATCACAGCAATGCAAGAGCCACACCCCTGAAAGCACAGATTGCCAACAGAGCTTTACAGCTGCTCCATGGGAAGTGAACATAGCACATGCTTTTACATCTGATAAAAAAAAGGTGCAAAACCAGCAGTGAGAGCTGACCCACAACTCCACCACCTCCCTGTTTAATTTCACCTGTTTATCAAGGCACTGCTGTGAATAAATGAGTTTGGTGGGTTGAAGACTGGAGAGTCCAACTAAACCACCTGCAATTAATTTTAGGGGTTTTTTAAAGCCATAACTTCGAAGTTGATGACTCCCAAGCTCCTTCTGCTTGGAGAGTTTAATAGAAGCCTTTATAACCTTCAACCTCTGTGGCAGATGGGAGCAAATGAGCAATTACAGAGGTGCTGCAGATGGGAGAAGGAGCAATCAGATAATTAAGCATTCCGTGGGTGCCAATCCATGTGAACACAGCTTCTGTGGGCACGTGATGGCCCAACTGTTGTTACCCAACCCTGAGCAATTGGCACTCAGGTCTGGGAACAGGGAGCAGCCAGGGGCTCTGCCTTTCCCCAGCTCACTGCAGGCAGAGCTCTGAACTGCTGCACAAACACGAATCAAGCCACGCTCGGGATGGTCCCTCCCTGAAGAGCCCAAGCAGAGCCTCTCAGGAGCAATTAGGGCTGCAGCCTCTTCCCAACCATCTGCAAACACAGAGCCCGAGGCCCTCAGAGGAGCTCCCAGCCCTGTCTCAGGAGCTTTGCTCAACAACAGCAAATAAAATTCACTGATTTATTTTTAGGGGCTGTTTTTTGTTTGTTCAAACAACATAACTCTAGGGCTGACCTGGATAAGACTCAAATTAGATATCCAAACATACATTATCATCATCTTTTCCAAGCAGGAGCCCACCTTCCTTACCTTACTCCTCTGGCCTCTCCAAAAGAGCAGCACAAGTAAAACACCAAGTCAAAAGTGCAGTTTTATCTTTAAGGATAAAGAATTTTGCTGCTTCTCTGTCATTTTGCCTCCTGAATATTGCCCTGGAATCAAATCTAGTTCTTGAAAGATGCTGGGAATCCAAAAGCCTGACTGGAATTGAGCTTTGCCTCTGGCTTATCTGCACGTGGCAATGGATGCTCCACTCATGACAAGAGCACAGGATACTTCTCGAGCACCTACAGGAGCAATTCCAAGCTCTGAAGCCCCCCATGCCTCAGTCTGAGCTTCAAAAAGGGAAATCACACAGAAAAACTCCACTGCACTGTGCACTGAAGTACAGTCATTTATCTACACACACAAAAGCCATAGCACAGGTCACCAAACAGCCTCCTCTCCTTCAAAATGCTCCCAGCCAGTGCAGGCTGCCCGTGATGGGGGAAGGCTGCAAAGGCCACCAGGATTAACCTCAGAGCTGCCAACTTTCTGCCTTCCCAAAGTCAAGAGGCAGACTGGCCCGGTGTACAAAGGGATTACTTTGAAGAACAGGAACTAGAGGAAAGATATTTTAAGTATTCAGAGGTTGGAGTGGGTTTTTTTTTTTCCATGACAAAACACAGATTGAGCCCCTTTTGTATCATTTTGATACTTCCCTGCTGCAGAAATCCTGCTTCCTCAGCTGTTCCTGGGCACTGACAGACTGCAGATGCTGCACAGCAAGCCTGATTCTCCCATTTAAACCCAGGGAAGAAGCATTTTTCAAGTTCCTTTCATATCTCAGCTTAATTTGCTGGAACTTCAGAGCATGATCAGGATGAGGAATGGGATCCTTCTAGCAGCACATATTCCATATTCTTCAAGACTTGTCTTGCAGGAGGAGAGGAAAGCACAGCCCTTACCAGCTCAGTTCCTCCAGCAAGCACTTGGAAATGGAACAGGAATTTCAGGGATGCTGCCTGACTGCACCAGGGGAAGAAAAAGGAACGACAGGAATTGCAAAATAAAAATCCTTGCTCTTGTCTCACATAAGTGGAAATCAGGAAATGGTGTGAACCCAGTGCAGAAGGGCCCAGCCTGTGCCAGACTGGCTCCATCCAGGGCTGCCAGACACCAGGCTGGAGCCAGGGATCTTGGCCAGCCCCCAGCAGAGCCCAGCACCCAGATCCCTCCTGCCAGAGGAGGCACAGATACCCCCAAAAAACACTGATCATGTCTTGGCACTGCACCCAGACAGCACAAGGTGTCACCTGGTCACCCCTCTGCCTGCTGGAGTGAGGAGTCAGCTCCATCAGGATAATTGGGTGGCAAATTCCCCAGACACATCCAACCCACGATGTAGCAGCATAAATCCACTTACATTTGGAGGTAACATCCTCCTGAAACCCCAAACAACTCCTTGGGTAATGGTTTGTATTTTTCTTCCCTCTAAGTGCTCCAGAGCCATGCTCCAGAGGGTGCCCAGCTGTGTTTCTGTGTTTCCAGACCTGCCCAGCTGCCCACGCTCTGTTTCACCACAGGAGAGCACAGCTCTGAGGGTTTAAGGCATTTCCTCTATCCCACCAGCAGCTGAACCCCAGCCCCACAAAATCCTGCCTGTCCCTTCCTCTCCCCAGTGACGGAATCCTCCAGAGCTGTCAGTGGCTCAGAGCACCAAGAGCACCTTGGAGAGGCTGGTGTTGCCCTTCCAAACCCCTCCTGGCCAAGGTCACAATGAAGAACAATGGTTTTAGCAACAATTTTGTTCCATAATTCACTACAGAACAAGCATTTTCTCAGTCTGCGTTTTCTGAGCACTTCAGGAAAAAACACAGCCCTGAATCCAATTTTTATACATTTCAAGCTGTCAGCTCTGAGCCCTGTGAATTTTAAGCACTGTGAGGCAGAGACACCAAATGAAGGGGATACCTGGGCCCCACTGGGAACAACATCAAACATTGCAATCAATAACCTATTTGCAAACTTGGTGCAGTCCTGAAGCTCACTGCATGATCTGCAATGATTTCAATGCCAAGTCCATTCTGTTGACACACAGGGACACACCAGGATGGCAAAAAAAAAGTTTGCAAACTGCATTTTCTCACAATAGGTGAAAATCTTACAATTTGCGAGGGGACTTGAAAGCACAGACTGAGAAAGGAACTAAAGGGCAGATGCAAAGAAGACAAGAAGGAATGAGTGTGGAGCAAAAATGCTGCAAAGAAACTGGGAAATCTCAAGGCTTGGATGTGTTAGAAAGGGAAAAGAGATTTATAGACTGGCAGACACAGTCAGGTGGGAAAAGAAAAAGGGGAAATAGGTTGTGTATGATTTAGATAGGAATGGAAGTGTGGAGAAATATTGTTAAGCAAGTTCTCAAGGTATTACTTTTATCCTTCAGCACAAGGAACTGGTCACGACAGCACCTGGGCTCCAGAGACCCCTTATCCCTCCTACCCTGGGGTGCCCCTCATCAGACTTAGTCCATGTTAAGTCTTGAACCCAGCAAAGGAGCTGAAAAACATTTACTGTGTTCCAGCTTATTGAGGAACATCAAGAGCCCAGGAAATTCCCATGGGATTTTCTTTCATCCCTTCCGTAATCTCAGAGAGTGTCTTTAGGATCCCACAGGGAAAGCACTGCTCTGGTCTTTCTGGCAGTGTTTTCCTCTGGAGCTGTCTCCTTCAAGCAGCAAATTCCTCCCCTCTCCTCCCACACACTCCTAAGAGCTCCCATTGTCTGGGTGCCTGTGGTCAGGTTTAACAGTTTAAAAAAGCAACTACCCCAATATTTCCAGTTCCCTCCCTGTATTTGAGGTTCAGGAATGGATCTCAGGAGCCCACCAGCTCCATCTCAAGTTCTGCAGCTCTGCAGTGGCACTTTTAAACAACATCCACCCTCCCACTTCTCCTGATAGGGGTAAAAAGCCTCCTATCATTAGTTACCTGTCTTAGCTGAGGAATAAGAATTAATCTTCCCTAACTGCTGGAACTGCATCCAAAGCACCTGCACCATAAAAAACCTCAGAGTCTCCCCAGAGGGTTCTGTTATTGCCCAAGACTGAACCCCAGGGTTTCATAACTACAATGCAGGAAAAGGAGCTGCAGCCTGGGGAAGGACTTGTGAGCACCATGGGAGCAAATTGTCCATGCCAAGAACAGCACTTGGCCATTGGAGCAGCATTTCCACCTCAAATTCCAGCTTTTTATTCCTCAGATGTTGCATCACATGCTGGAAGTTGGGCTGTGTGGTGTTAACCCCCACAGTGCACCACCAGCCAGCCCCCTCCACCCCTTGGAGCCAAACCTCGGCCCTGACCCAGGGGACATCACCTTTATTGGGCCCTAAAACCCTCACTAAGCTCAGATATTTTCTCCCTGTTTTCTGCCCCTGGTGCTTCTCTCTGCTGCTGTGGACCATGGAGCAGAAGATGGCATTGCACAAGGGATCTCAGCTCTTCCCCACAGCATCAGTGCTGGAAACCAGACCTTCCCATGCTGCCATTTGACCTTGGGACAACTAAACACAGCCCCAAAAAGCAGAGGTGCTGTTTCCACCCTCCCTTCCTTGCAGCACATTCCCCAGTCACTCCCACTGTTGCACTGCCATGTTATGCTGATGAGAATTTAAACGTTCATTAATTCTGGCAGCCCTGTCAATTTTTTCTTAACGAATTCAAGCAAGAGAAGGAACAGTGACTTCATGGCTCCTCTCAGGAAACAAAACTGATGAGAATTTCACAGGAGGCAAGAAAGGAATTTCTTTTGCCTGTAGTGACCCTCTTGCCAAATACCTGCTCTGTACCATGCAGTGCACAAGGGAAAGTTTCTCAGAGTTAAGATGCAAAATCCAATTAAGGAGGAAGCATTGAGCATCTAAGTAACAGGGTAAGCACCAAACCCTGTCTGTTCCCAATTATCATGAGAAAAGGACAGAATTAAGAAGCAGCTGGTCTCAGCCAGGACAAGACCACAAGGGTTTGCTTTAAGGCTCCTCTCCATGTTAAAATAACAAACCAAACAGAAAATCAAATCCACCCCCAAAACTTACTAGTGTCTCTATTAATCATTTCTGACTCCTCACATGAGCATATTGCAGATTCAGCTCCTGCATCCTGCCAGCTCTGCCAGCACTTAATTGCTGGGGGTGTAATTAAAATGCTGCATCACCAGCCATGGAACAGCAGCACCATTCCCTGTGCCTGCTGAAGGCAGCCAGGAGCTCCCCAGACAACCTGAGCAGGAATATCACATCTCACAGCACAGCACTTACTTGCTTTAAAGTGTTTTACATGGGTAGATCAGGTCATCAATCCCCAAACTCAATTCCTTTTTTAGCAGGATGGAGCGGGGGAAGCAGCAGAGGGTTTGTTCCCAGGCAAGAGCTCCTCACCTCCCAGCCACACTTGCAGGCTAAAAGCACCACCAGTCAGAAAAGGAACATCATCTCCTAAAGTTCTGAAGTTCTCAAAATCTGTTTCAAGTTCTTCCTTATGGTGGTGTTGGGAGCTTTGCATCATTTCTTGTCTGCCACGATTGCTCAGGGACACAAAGGGGGAAACAACCTCCCACTGTGCTGCCACACTGGGCCCAGCCTCCAACTAAAAGCTCCTGGAGATGCATCTGTGCATCCACCATGTCCCCAGGGGGCTGTGGGCACTTCCCACCTGCTCCTTGCTTCACCCACTGTACAGGACAGTGTGAGCTGGGCATCCCTGCCAGGCACTGAATCAGCTCTGCCCCTCCTGCCCATGCCAGGGCTTTGTCCCAGTGGAGACACAGGACAAACAAATTCCTTGTGCCTTCTGCAAGACCAGATCAGTGTCTGGTGGCAGAGAAAGGAGGCAGGACTGACAAGCAGATTTTTACTCAAAGTTGTCTGAGTGAGCTGAAGCTGCAGCAAAACATCACAGCCACAGAAAATCCTCCATGGTTTATTCTCCCTGCAGTCCTGGAGTCAAACACAGAGTGCAGAGAGCAAATGTGATTTCCTGAGAGCAGAACAATTGAGATCTGCCTCTCAGGGACTCTCCCAGCCTCTTCATCCCTGGGTAAAGGCAGAGAATGGGAAGATAAAACCAGGCTTTAAGGAGCTCAGCAGCAGTCCATGGACCTGCCTGTCCTTCTCTAAGAGCTTGGAGTGTGAGCACCCTGCACATGGCACAGGCAGACAGAGGAGACAACAGGAGGGTTCATCACACACAGAGATCCCACAACAAGAAGGGCAGAACTTGTTTCTCACACACTGCTGCTTTTATCTTCCCTTTCCAGAGGGCCAGAGCTGGAAAGAAAGAAAAGGCAGAAAGGACAAGTTGCTGAAACAAGGCAACTGCCCAGAATGAAAAGGTCTGAGCTTGTAGAGTCAGCAAGAAAACTGTGTGCAAAAAAAACCCAGCTACTTGACACATCAAGTGCTGAGGTGAGATGATAAGTTTGAGCAGAAAACCAAACAGAAAATGGAGAACTGAGAAGACACCCCGATGAAATATCTACAAATATCCTTCCACAGCAGCTCCTCAGGGGAGGCTGAAACGCTCAGGGTGGGATTGTTGGGGTGTCTGTGCAGGGCCAGGAGTGAAGATCCTTGTGGGTCCCCTCTGTGACTCTGGAACAGCCTAACCCATTTTTTCCCCCCCCAAAGCCTTAGGGATTCCCAGATAGTTCTGTAATAATTATTTACTCCCTAGAAATTTTGGTTTTCAAACAGCTTTGCCAAGACAACCATAGCAAAACAAAGAAGGGGTGGGCTGTACGTGGGAGGGCTAAAGGTCAGGACTATTATTTATGGAAAGTTTATGCCTTTGTTGCAGGGCTTGATGTGTCATTATCCTTGCAACTACAGCTCACAGGTATTATTTTCCTAAACACAAATCCCCTTTCCTTCCCTCAAACTCCACAACGTTTCTAACTAAAATTAAGTCAGCATTTAACACAAGCAAAACACTGTAATTTTAGAAACTTATCCCTTCAAGTTGTTTTATTTTTATGCTCACAGGAGAAAGAAAACCTTTAGTTCCTATGAGCCTTTTGTCATGACAAACCACAATGATAATTACTAGGAAGCTGCTCGTGGTAAAACCTCCCAATCTGGCTGTCACTGGGAAGCCAGACAAACATTCCCAAAATAACAACTGAATAATTGATATTACTGGAGTCACAGACCACAATACCTTGAACAAATACCCACCAGCCAGTCCCTGTCACTGCTCCCTCTCCCTGGCTGTGTGACCTGCATGACTCCTGCTCTGAGAGCAAGGTGGGAGGTCACTCATGTAATTATTATCAAAAGGCCATCAACAGCCTGTTAAAGACATTTTTAGTCTGACTGTGCTTTAACCACAGGATGATTTTAAGTACCTAAGCCAATCTCTTGAAATTCCCTTGGTAGCAGAAATGGGCAATCCAAGAATTTACTTTGTCCTTCCAAAGGCAGAGGTTCAGTGTCATTCTGTCCTTTCCCCAGTCTTAATTATACTCTCACTTCAAAAAAAATCTTTATCTAAGCACAATTTAGATGATTGTTTAATGGCTAGAACAGCATTCTGTGCCTTTCCAGGGAAAACACAGTGCTCACACCATCCCTGTGCCAGCCTGGAACCCCTGAACAAGCAGCTCAGTCCGTGGCACAGAAAGCATTTCAGAAAAGGAGGAAACATCCCATTTATCCACTCTGCTCCTAATCTTCTTCAAGTCCTCCCCTCTCAGGGATGCAGAAAATGAGCATAGTGATGGCTGATGGCCCATGGCTTGTGGCTGAATGGGGGATGAGCATCCAGAGATGCCAAAGCCAGCACAGCAGCAGAGCAGCTTTGCAGAGAGGGACAACACAGGAGCAACACAGTGACCCTGGCTCCTCCTTACCTTGGATCCTGCACACCCACAGGTGAGAGCTTGCAAATTAAGTAGTAGAATAAAAAAAATAGAAAAAAATAAACAGTTTGGCAAAAATTACAGCAGTGTTACAGAAGGAAGGAAGGGAATAAGCAAAATGTGCTGCCAGCAATACAGGAGTGCACATATTTAGCACGACACAGGCTTTGGTAGAGGCAGAGATATCAGCTGGGAACAAAGAACAAACCACAAATGCTTTGTATCAGTGGATGAGAAGCCTCCTGAGATATTCAGATAAAACAGAAGCTCCCCTCTGCTGCTCTGCTTTGTGTCTCCACAGGACACAGCCAGTGTTGGAAATGAAATCCTGAAATCAGCTCAGGTGAGGGGCTGTGAAAGGGAGCAGGATCAAGGCACCTGAGAGCCACTGGAGGAAGCAGCTCTGGCTGCCTCAGCTCCAGTGACTGCTCAGGAGGAGCTGGCACAAAGGAGCTCCAGCCTTTCCTGCAGCAAAGGCTCCCCTGAAGCACGCGCTGGCCCAAAGACAAAAATGTGATATTTCTGTGCACTTCAACAGACAGACTGCGTGCAAATTAGGGACTTTGTTTTTCTGAGAGCTGTATTTCAAAGCACTCTTTTAAAGCAGGGCTTCAGGAACACAGTGATGGAGACAGCGAAGGCGGCGCTCGGCTGAGACAAAGGGCGACTCAATTCTGTCTCAACAGAAAACTCTCCAAGTAAAAAGGGATTCCAAAGAAAAATGCCAGTAATGATTTATTTCTAAAGCTCACTGGGGTTTCAGATGGAATTCTAACAGAGTGCTCAGCACACACCTTGTCCTTGTATCTGCAAAAACACAATCTTTCTGTAAGGTAAGGCTGTCGAAGTGTATGGGTACCTGGGGGTTTGGAGGATTATAAAGAAGAGAACATTCTCCATTAGAGGACATAATTCCTCTTACTGCTCAAACTTTGAACAGATTTGAAAAACTGTGAGCCATTTTCTAATATAAGAATCCATAAGGGGAAAAAAAAAATCCATAGTGCAGGCCAACAGAAAGAAACGGCATCTCTCGTGCCCTGCTCACCTCCTGGTATTAAACCATTATGGGAGGCCTCAAGAGGTCACAAACACTCATGTTCCTTCTGCAGAAATCCTGCACAAATCCCCCCAGCAGGCTAAGCTTGTGTAATTCCTCAGTGTCTCCTCCCCCAAACGCTGCCTGCAGAGCAGTGCTGGTGTCCCAGCATCTCTGTTATCCCAGGGGCTCTGTCCCAGCCCAGGGACAGCTCTTGGATCTGCTGGATGCACCAGCAGAGAACGCCAGAGTGGTGTGGGTTGGGAGGGACCTTAAAGCCCATCCTGCTCCAGCCCTGCCACAGGCAGGGACAGCTTGCACAGAGCAGGCTGCTCAGAGCCCTGTCCAGCCCCAGTGCCCAGGACAAAGCCCAGAAAAAGGCCCAGCCCCAAAGCCCAGAAAAAGGCCCAGGACAAGGCCCAGCCCCAATGCCCAGGACAAGGCCCAGCCCCAAAGCCCAGGACAAGGCCCAGCCCCAATGCCCAGGACAAGGCCCAGCCCCAATGCCCAGGACAAGGCCCAGCCCCAAAGCCCAGAAAAAGGCCCAGGACAAGGCCCAGCCCCAAAGCCCAGGACAAGGCCCAGGACAGGCCCTACCTGGCCCCACCGCCGCCCAGCACCAGCGCGATGGCGTTGCCGGTCAGGACCCGCGCCAGGCGGGAGAAGTCAGAGTGCCGGTCCGGGGCCTTCTGGAACACTCGTTCATACATCTCCACCTGCAGAGGAGAGCCAGCCACAGTTACTGCACAGCAGGCCAACCCTGCTCAAAGGAGCTGCAAAGGTGAGGAGACTGGAGCATCTCTCTTGTGAGGGAATGCTGGGGAAGCTGGGGCTGCTCAGCCTGGAGAAGACAGGACTGAGAGGGGACCTCATCCCTGTGTGTCCCTGTCTGCAGGGAGGGCTCAGAGCAGGAGAAGATGGGACTGAGAGGGGACCTCATCCCTGTGTGTCCCTGTCTGCAGGGAGGGCTCAGAGCAGGGACCAGGCTCTGCTGCTCTGTGGGGCCCAGCAATGGCACAAGAGGAAAAAGCAGGAGCTGATGCCCAGGAGCTCCACCTGGATGGGAGGAAGAATTTCTTTCCTGTGCAGTGACTGAGCACTGGACAGAGAGCAGAGAGGCTCTGAGATCTCCCTCACTAGAGACACTCCAACCTGTCTGGACACAATCCTAGTGATTGCTCCAGGGGACCCTGCTGAGCAGGGAGGTGGGACTGGAGGAGCTCCAGTGGTCCCTTCCAGCCTGAAGCTGTCAGTGACTCTGTTACAGCTCTTCTTCAAAGGAACAGAGGGTTGTGAATCACCCAAACAATTTCAGTGACCAGTGGCTTCTCTCAGTCTTTTATAGCTGCTGGGGGATTTGCTGGTAGTAAAGTATTTCCTTTGGAGCTCTTTCTCTTCCTTCACAGGGATCTGAAGCATCCCAGGCAGCCTCTGCCTTATGATCAGCATGGCTTTGGGAGGCACAGGGATCCACCCAACAAGAAGGACTCTATGGCCTGTACATACCTTTCACTGGGACTCTGAGACAGAGATTACTCTTTCCAGGATATCAAAAAGCCAAGTCTGCATCCATAGGGAAAACCTGGCCCCCTTATCCCTGTTCCCTAAATCCAACCGAGGCCAAACAGATTTAAAGAGAACCCTGTGTGTGTAAGAATACTATGGAGTATCATTACCTCAGATCCCCTTTGATACACAGATTACAGACCAAGTGAGGGACCAGCCACCAAACCAGGGATCTCTTACCAGCTTGGGCAGGCTCCTTTTGGAGAAGACTCTGCGTGGGCAGTGGATGTGGAGGTGAGCAGAACACCAGCTCCTCATGTTGAGCCACTCCACGGTGCGGGAGGGGAGAGGCCCATCCTCCTTGTGGAGCAGGACCAGCTGCTTCTGGGCTCTCACTGCCGTGTTCTCCAGCATCCTCTCCAGCTGCAGCAGGCATGGACACCAAGGAAAGGGCACTCAGTCCTGGCTGCTCCACTCTCAGGGTGAAACACATCCCCACACACCCCACACCCCCATTCCCACCTGAATCCCAACAACTCTGCACACTCACAACCCCCAAACGTGATTGATTTAGGCAACAACACCATTAACTGTGGGTTTATACAGCACACAGAAGCCTGAATCAGCCAAGAATTGAAACCTGAATGTTTTTGACTCAAGCCAGGCCATTAAATGCACAGCACAGGAGGCACTGCTCCTGCAACGTGAGATGCTGCCCGAGTCAGACTCGAGCCCACAAATATTCAGTGTTTTCTTCCTTCCCATCAGTCCACTTTTTTTTTCCTCCTTGAATTTCTGATTTTGATTTTTTTGTTGTTGTTGTTTTAGGCAACTGCTGGCAGCTTGTTCTGCCTGTGCTTCCTGCCTCCCACATCCAGGCAGGAAGAACCCACACAACGGGATACATACGAAAGTTGCACGTGGGACAGCCCAGGCTCTTTGCAGATCACACTCAGCACTTCACCATCCTAAAAAAACCCCACCTGTGATCCCTTTTTTAAAATTCCTTGCAGATTTTTTGTCTGGTCAGAGGACTTTGGTAATAAAATATGAAACCATAAAAATAGACAGTAAGGGGAAAAAAAATTACAGCTTAAGATAGGTAATAAAATATAATAAATAATTCATACACTGCAATTTAAATCTACTTTTTCCTAAGCACACACCAGGAATTTCATCCAGGCAGAAAAGAATTTCTCCCTCTATGTGGAGGCCCAAAGAAATTCTGGGCAGAAACACAAAGCTTCAAAGCAATTTTTGATTTACCATTGGCCAAAATGACTCTTTAGAGGAAAAGAACTTTGCTGGAAACACTCCTACATAAAACTTGCCATTCCAGGGGATTCTCATGCAATTCTTCTGCTATTCCTAACAGGCATTTCTCAGGAATATTTCATCATTTATGTCTCACTGGGTGTTAAACCCAGGAAAATACATGAGTGTGAAGCAAGCTGCTTTGAGCTGGGCTGTTCCCAGAGCCAAGAGGGGAAGGAGCAGCCCCCACACCTCTCCCACAGTGGGCTCCTGGTCTCCCAGCCCCACGATGAGGATGCAGTCGGCCTGGCGGATGCAGCGCTGGGTCCAGGGGGTCAGGGTGCTGTCAGCCTGGTACAGCACAATCCTGTGGATGTCCTCCTGCTGGCCCAGCCAGCTGGTCAGTCTGTACTCGTGGATGCTGGGGGCACACAAGGAAAACAGGGAGTTTAACTGGTTTTATATCACAGCTCCCTAGAGAAGAGAAGGGAATCTTACACAGGGAGAGCCCTGCATTTCCTGCTCAGCCAGGAGCTGCTCCCAGCTCCAAGCTCCTGCTGGCTCTGTTTCTCCAGGATTTCCACCATTAGACAAATACCAAGGCAGGAGGATGCAGTGATGCGTCACTTCAGTAATGCTTCCACAGCATCCCTAAGCATGGGCACACACTGAGCAATTCAGCTTTTCCAATTTCACAAGCAAGAAAGTAACTGTGGAAAAAACCCACCCACACCTGCACCAAATACTCTTGAAACATTATTGTCTCCAACACCTGGAGCAAAGGTCCAGGGAATGTTAGAAACACAGGGTTTTGTTCCCAAACTCTGTGTATTTATAAGAGCAGCCCAGTGCCTCTCTGCATCTCCCTGAGCAGGGATGAGGGCAGGTACCTGTCGAGAGCAGCAGAGCCCAGGCGCTGTTTGATGTTGTCACTGGTGAGCAGCAGGGCAGGACCTGGAGGAACAAGGAAATTCATCTGTGAACACCTGAACTTGAGCCCCTGAGCCCATGGAGAAAACTGCCCAGAGAAGCTGTGGCTGCCCCTGGATCCCGGGCAGTGCCCAAGGCCAGCTTGGACAGGGCTTGGAGCAGACTGGGATAGTGGAAGGTGTCCCTGCCCATGGCATGGAGTGGATTTTAAGGTTCCTTCCAACCCAAATCATTCTATGATTCCAAGAATTCAATTCCATGAATTTGCTTTGAAGGCAATAATGGATCAGTGCATCATTCAGAGCTGGCATGAAGTCTTCACAAAAATTTTCCCACTTGTCTGTGAACACATCTTCCAATTCTTCCTATTCCTAGAGCTCTGTTAATGCATTAGACACAGCCTGCAAGCTCTGTTATCCCATTCCTCTGTGTGGGATCACAGAACCACGGAATGGTTTGAGTTTGAAGGGACCTTAAAGCTCATCCCATTCCCTGGACCAACTGGTCCCACTCCACAAGACCAGGCTGCTCCAAGCCCCTTCCAGCCTGGCTCTGGTGACAGCTCCTATTGCAGCTGCATTTTCACAAACTCAGCATTCAAAATATCACAGACCTTTACAGCCACAGGAAGCCCAGGATCCTGGTTTCAAAGAAAAAAGCTATTCCACTGTCCTCCCAAAATACAGAACTTGTTCATCCTGCACTGAACCAACTCCCCAGGTGAATCCTCAAGCTCTCTCCACATTACTGCTTCTTCAGTGTGCCAACAGGAACCCACACCACTACCAACCCCAAAAACATTCCCAGACCTGCAGGGCACAGTCAAACTCCACTAGAGACACAGCCACATCTGGCAACAACCTTAGATCTGAGCTGAATTTTGGTGCATGTAAAGCTTCTGCAGGCACTTTAGCTTAATTTTCTTATTAGCAATTCTATTGCAGCAGCAATTTGTGCCATATGTGGTGGAGGTTACAAAGTGACTGCAGCTAAATTAAAAATAAATGCAAAGAAAAGGAAACTTAAGGGAACAACTG
Organism: Drymodes brunneopygia; assembly: GCA_013400955.1. Classification (NCBI taxonomy): domain Eukaryota; kingdom Metazoa; phylum Chordata; class Aves; order Passeriformes; family Petroicidae; genus Drymodes; species Drymodes brunneopygia. Next base: position 231,990 of record VZTZ01002141.1, read on the forward strand.
CACACCTAGAGAAAATATTACCTGTCTCTTACTGAGAGAGAAGTTCACATTTACAAAACATGACAGAGCAGTCGCTTTGTATTTGTGTTCTCATTGTGCAATCCCTCATTGTTTCATTAACAACAGAACTGAAATTTATGTACTAAATAACAAAACACTTCATTTCGTGGAGTCTCAAGGCAAGGTTATAAAGTGTTCAGTAAAAATCAAGGAAGTGTGAACAACCAACAAGGGAGAAGGTCACAAATTCACACTTGTGTGTTCAAAAAGCAAAACCCACAGGTACAGATCTGGAACTGGCTGTTCTGACCTTCAGGGCCAACTCATCTCCCCCCTCAGTGCTCAAGTCCTGCTGCAAAGACCTGCAGCCAGAACAGCTTTCATCCAAGGGAGAGGCAGAGCTTGTAGGGCTGGGGTGGATCTTTGTGCTCCTTCAGCTACAGCTACTTTGACTGTGGGCAACACCTGCCCAGCAAGCATTAGAGAGCCTTAGAAATCACATCCAGAGCTCACTTCTGATTTGGGAAAGCAGCAGTTCACAGAGCAGGACACAAGCAAGAGTGCCCAGCACCACCCCCCATCCCTCCACATGCCAGGGACACGGGACAGAGATTCTCAGACCTCCCCTCATCCCCAGCACAGAACACAGTGATGCTTCCAACAGAACCAACTTGTTTTGTCTCAGAAATACCAACCATCTGCTCTGCACTCCCAATTTCCAGCAGGCTCCCAATTAATCAGCCATTAAAATCCCTCCATTAATGCGCCCAAGAACACCAACATATGTGAGCTCAGAAAACAGAACCAACAAAAGTGTTATTTCAATTAAATTGCTGCGAGCAACCAAAGTAATGAAAAAATATCATTCCCACCCTGGAAGTGTCCAAAGCCAGGTTGGACAGGGATTGGAGCAAGCTGGGATAGTGGAAGGTGTCCCTGCCCATGGCAAGGGTGGGGTAAGATGGGCTTTAAGGTCCCTTCCAACCTAAATGATTCTGTGATGATTCAACTCCACAGCCCTCAAACAGCCACAGCTGCAGGCAGGAGTGACCAGTTCAATGTGTCAGTGCATCCCTAAAGTGCATTATCAGAGAGACACACCTCTAACCACAGCTGGCATCGGCCCCTTGGGCTGCAGTTGGCATCAGGGACGCATCTCTGCACCCCTGGGGCTCTGTCAGCAGGATCCCAACAGCTCCAAGTGAAGAGCACAGCAGAGGTGATGTGAGGTAACATGGAATATTTCCTGCAAGCCCTGTGGTGCCTCTGCCAGCAGCCAGCAGCAGATTGCTGGGGAGGAGAATCAGAGCAAGGAAAGCTCAGTGCCACCCCCTGAGCCTCCAGCCACCCGCAGCTTTCGCAACCTTTTGGATTTCTCAGTCCTGAGGTGGTGACTTCCAGCAGCCTGGGGGGTTTTCTGTCAGCCAAGAGCTCACAGGGATTCTGAAGGCCAGGTTTTCTGTGCTTCAGGTGAAAGAACTGCAGGCAGTGTTCTCACCCCAGGCACAGGGATCCCTGAGAAAACCTCCTGGAGCATCTAAAGCTGCACTCCAGAGCCATGTGTTTTTCAGTACAGAGCTAAGAATTCCATGAAACAGAAGGGAAGGGAAGGGAAGGAAAAGCTGGCAAATTCCAGAGGTCTGGTTCATTTTCTCTGCTAAAAAACAAGGGCACTGAAGAGAAGGGCTGTAGCAAAGCTTCCAACCTCCTGCCCCAGAGAGGGGAAAAAGCATCACACGAGACATAAACCCTCCCTTTCTTCCCAGGAAGGAGCAAGGCACTCATTTTGGTCTTTTTTTTCCACAAAACATTAATTTCCTAAGATATGCAGGAGCAGGAGAACAGGTGTCCTAGTTCTAAGTCTAATAAAACATGGTCCAAAAGTTGCCTCAAGAAATGAGTGACCCAGAAGGCAGAGAGTGATTTCTCAGAAATTGCTCCAAATCCACCTCACCTGAAAAACAAACCCACAACAAAAGACAAGGCCAATGCAAAATGCATGGTGGAAAAATTTTAGCAGAGCAAATTTACTTGCTTGGACTCTATCAAAAGAAAATTTACTTTTGGCCTAATAAAAGTCTACAAAATTATGTAGCAAAGTCACATAACTGATAAATGAGTTGGATGTCAGAGGATCTTGCCCAGCAAAAAAAAAAAAAAACTAAATTGTGCCAAGGTTCAGGCACCACAGTGAATATTTCACATTTAAATCTAATCTGTGTGTAAAGACAGACAGAACTGTAATTAAAAACTCCAATAAATTATTAGCAAAGATTTTTCAGTGAGCTCTCCAATACATTATACATTTTTAGAACTGAAAAAAAGGAAAATTTAAAGGGCAGAAAGGAATGAGAAAGAGACACATATGTTGGATTTGAATCCCTCTCTACTTTAGTTTGAAATTCTATGAGATCAGAGGGCTCCCACATAGAACCAGAATTTGCACAGCCATGTGGTGTCTTTTAGCTGGTCTCAGTAAAGGAACAAAAAAATAGTCAGGCAAATACTTTTGAAAAATCTGAATACTGCAGAAGAACTTCTTATCAAAGATGCTCTCAGCTCTACCAGGATTAAGAGGAAAAGAATTAATAAAAATAGACATCACTGACCAGAATTCAGCATGATGAATTGCAGAGCAGAAAAACCTGCCCCCCTTCCTGGCACTCCAGTTCAGAGCTGGAAAATTCTGCTCCTGCTTTCTGGAAGTTGGATATTGCACAGCTTCCTTCCTTGGAGCCCCAGGGTGAGAGGAGGGGCTATCACAGGGGAGCCTGCAGGACACCCAGGGGACAGCAGGGCTGTCACAGGGGAGCCTGCAGGACACCCAGGGGACAGCACGGATGTCACAGGGGAGCCTGCAGGACACCCAGGGGACAGCAGGGCTGTCACAGGGGTCACTGAGCTCTGCAGCCCCATCCTGCTCTGCCCACAGAGCTCAGGGCATTTCTCATCCTGCCTCTGTCTCAAGGTGAAGGCAGGTCCAGCTGCTGCTGCCAATCCCAAATAAATCCTTCATCACACAGCTCGGGACAGCAGCACAGCTGCCCCAGCCCTGTAAGGACCCAGAGCTGCTGGAGGGCCCAGAGGAGCCACCAGGGGGATCAGAGGGATGGAGCTCCCCTGCCGGGAGGAAAGGCTGGAGAATTGGGAATATTCAACCTAGAGAAGCTTTGGGGTGACCTCATTGTGGCCTTGCAGGGCCTAAAGGGGCTCCAGGAGAGCTGAAGAGGGACTGGGGACAAGGGCTGGAGGGACAGGACACAGGGAATGGCTTCCCAGTGCCAGAGGGCAGGGATGGATGGGAGATTGGGCACGAATTGTTCCCTGGGAGGGTGGGCAGGCCCTGGCACAGGGTGCCCAGAGAAGCTGTGGCTGCCCCTGGATCCCTGGCAGTGCCCAAGGCCAGGCTGGACACTGGGGCTGGGAGCAGCCTGGGACAGTGGGAGGTGTCCCTGCCCATGGCTGGGGTGGCACTGGATGAGATTTAAAGTTCCTTCCAACCCAAAGCATTCTGTGATTGGAAGCTCTACAGAAGCACAAACATCCCTTAGCATTTGAGTGGGACACAATCCCACCGTCTGGAAACAATATGTGAATTATCATAAAGCACAGAAACACCAAATGTCAAAGAAACCAGCACAAAGGGGGTGGGGAAGGTTGTGGGTGGTCCCACACGTTGGTGCTCCCTGTGTGCACGATGCACCCCCGATGGAGAGCAGGCTGCTCACCTGAGCTGTTCCTATTACAAATCAAAACATAAAAAAAAAAAAGGAAATTAGAAAAAAATGTTATTANTCACTGAGCTCTGCAGCCCCATCCTGCTCTGCCCACAGAGCTCAGGGCATTTCTCATCCTGCCTCTGTCTCAAGGTGAAGGCAGGTCCAGCTGCTGCTGCCAATCCCAAATAAATCCTTCATCACACAGCTCGGGACAGCAGCACAGCTGCCCCAGCCCTGTAAGGACCCAGAGCTGCTGGAGGGCCCAGAGGAGCCACCAGGGGGATCAGAGGGATGGAGCTCCCCTGCCGGGAGGAAAGGCTGGAGAATTGGGAATATTCAACCTAGAGAAGCTTTGGGGTGACCTCATTGTGGCCTTGCAGGGCCTAAAGGGGCTCCAGGAGAGCTGAAGAGGGACTGGGGACAAGGGCTGGAGGGACAGGACACAGGGAATGGCTTCCCAGTGCCAGAGGGCAGGGATGGATGGGAGATTGGGCACGAATTGTTCCCTGGGAGGGTGGGCAGGCCCTGGCACAGGGTGCCCAGAGAAGCTGTGGCTGCCCCTGGATCCCTGGCAGTGCCCAAGGCCAGGCTGGACACTGGGGCTGGGAGCAGCCTGGGACAGTGGGAGGTGTCCCTGCCCATGGCTGGGGTGGCACTGGATGAGATTTAAAGTTCCTTCCAACCCAAAGCATTCTGTGATTGGAAGCTCTACAGAAGCACAAACATCCCTTAGCATTTGAGTGGGACACAATCCCACCGTCTGGAAACAATATGTGAATTATCATAAAGCACAGAAACACCAAATGTCAAAGAAACCAGCACAAAGGGGGTGGGGAAGGTTGTGGGTGGTCCCACACGTTGGTGCTCCCTGTGTGCACGATGCACCCCCGATGGAGAGCAGGCTGCTCACCTGAGCTGTTCCTATTACAAATCAAAACATAAAAAAAAAAAAGGAAATTAGAAAAAAATGTTATTAAACCCACAAAAAAGAATTAAGCAATGAAACCACCAAGTCCTGTCTCATTACAAACAAAAGCGTTTGGTTTTTTTGCTGGGGGAAGGAAGATTCTGAACACTTTTCCAGTTTTTGTGGACAGTATATATTCACTATCACACTGAGATTTTCTAGTTGTCATTACTTTTATATCCCTTTAATAACACAGAAGTAGCTAAAAATCACCAAAACAAACCCCAAAATCCTGTTAGATTCACCTACAACTCCAAGCATTGCCCACAGCCTTCTCATGCCAGTTGCAGGAAAAGGAAAATCACCTTTTAAGTGTAATATTGTGTTACAACCCAGCCAGAATCCCCACCAGGACTGGGGTCAGCCTGCACCCCAAAGCCAAGCTCCTCCCAGAGCTGGTGATTCCTGCAATGGTCTCAGTGTTCCTGCCTGCACCCTCCTAACTCCTCCTATCCTCATCTCCAACCTGCAGCAGGGAAATTCAAGGCATCACTGTAATATTAACAGGCAGGGAAAGGAATTTTCTGTATTTATAATAAATACATTAAGTTGCAAAAGAAAGCAAAAAGCAGCTGCTCTCCTCACATATTAAGGCTGCTCTCCACTGCTCTGGAACATATTTGAAGCCCAGAGCAACGAAATTATATGGATCAAATGTTAAATATGGATTAAATGTTAAGTCAAGTATTGTAATCAGATGCTGCCATTTAACTGACAATTAGAAAAAAGGTTAGCCAAGGTAAAAAAACAAGAAATCAACATCAAAAAAACGTGAACAGCAGCCAATCTACACAGCCAAACCCCTGATTTTCCAAACTGAGAGTTCTTTTCAGAGAAGATTTTCAATTCAGCTTTGTCAAGCACATTAACAGCTCTCATTTCCATAAAGCCTGGCAGGTCTGATCCCAGGTCACACCCAAAGCCCAGGTGGAGCTGGGAGCTCAGGGAAAGGCTCAGGTGGCAGCAGCTGCTCAGCAAGGCCCCAGTGCAAACCTTTCCACAGGGAATCATGGAATGGTTTGGACTGGAACGGACCTTAAAGCTGATCTCATCCCACCCCTGCATGGGCAGGGACACCTTCCACTGTCCCAGGCTGTTCCAAGCCCTGTCCAGCCTGGCCTTGGGCACTGCCAGGCATGGGGGCAATCAAAGCTTCTCTGGGCAACAGTTTCCCTCATGCCAAATGTGGAGGTGAACAGGAAAATAACCTGAAAACAAACCAAAATTTCACTCCACTTCTCAGTTCATTTTTTGTTGCAGAAAAGGAAAAAAAAAATCATTCCAAACCCCATCCCCTCCCCTGAAGGCAAAGCAGCACCTGCACGTGGCTCCCAGCACTCAGGGAGGCACTGAGGAGAAACACCCAAACCTCAGCCAGAGGGTGGAGGAGAAAACACAAAAGCTACAAGTTAAAAAAATAAAAAACAGGAGGGAAAAAAGCGAATGCTGCTTCTGCTAAATAAAGAAAGAAAACCTGCAGGCTGCCAGCACCCCCAGCCCAGCTCTGCAGAGGCTTTGCACTGCCTGGAGCCCCGTGGGGCTGAGGGAGGTGGGGCTGGGCAGGGCTGTGCGGCCACAGAGCCCCTGTGCCAGCGGTGTTTGGGAGCAGATGGCTCCCTGTGTTTGCCCACAACACTTTCCTCTTCCCACTGCAGCCGTCTGCTCCCTGCTGGCAACAACTTCAGGTGCCAAGGGTGTGCAGAACCATCTCGAGCTGCCAAGCACTGCACAGGGAGAGAAGGGGAAAAGGGTGAAGGAGGAAAGGCCAAGAGACCCCACCAAACCCTCCTTGGGCACGTGCCTGCTGCTTTCAGCCCAAGTGGGTGTTTTTATTCTCAACAGTCCATCTACCTACTGGAGTTTCTGTTTGTTTTATTTACAGGCTCTCAGTGTTGTCACACATCAAAACAAGCTGGCAGTGATCCCTAAGGAGTCCCCATTAGCAACACAGCTCCATTATGGATGGAACATTTTTCTGCCATCTCCAAAATAAGAGGAATCTTCAAACACCCACAAATTACTGTAACGAGTCTCCACCATAAGTTGCACACAAATTCAGGCTTCAGAAAGTTGAACAGCTCAAGCACAACCAGCTTCTTCCTGTGTCTGTTCACCCAGAAGATTTTTAAGCACAAAGAGGACTGGCAGCTCCAGACACCAAAAGTCAAAAAGAAAATTACCAATAAAACTAAGTGGTCACACCTCAAGCATCATGTAACCTGTACTTTTTAAAATTATAAGCCATGAGAGAGCAGACTAATGATTCCTCTAAAGACTACAGGAGATTCACTCAAGAGATCTGTAACAGCATTTGAAGATGAGAAGAGGATGTTCAGGAAATGTCAAACACCAGTAATGAACATAAAATGAATTCTGAATTAAATACACGGTTTTGTGAGGAACTGGAATTTGCACAAGCAACTTCACCCATGGATGAAGCAATTAATGACTCAACTGTGAGCTGAACACATGGTTTTGTGGGCATGAGACAGACAAAAAAGCTGGCAAGAAATGGGACAATGATTTCAGACTAAACTTTGGGTTTCCAGTGCCAATCTGGATCTCCTCCACAAGCCTCTTCCACAACCACAACACAAGAAAACTGCCCAAGAAATCCTTTGCTGGATGGAGCTTTCCAGCTGAAGAGGCCTGAAAGACTCTCACCCATGAGCTGGAGAGAATCTGACCCTCAGGTGCCATGGGAACAGTGCCCTGGTGTGGGACTCAGGGGAGCTGAGGGCAGCCCAGACAAGGGCCAGAGGGGCTGCTGAGTATTTCCAAGTCATTGAGACAAAGTTTTCCACTATGATTAAATGCACACTAAGGATGGGAAGAGAGAAGCAAGAGGCCTGAAGAAGGCTGATCCTGAGCACTGCTGCAGAATCACAGAATGGTTTGGGTTGGAAATGACTTTAAGGGTTACCTGTCCCCAGGCAGGGACACCTTCCACTATCCCAGGTTGTTCCAACCTGGCCTTGGACCTTTCCAAGGATGGGGCAGTCACAGCTACTCTGGACAATCTGTGCCAGGGCCTCCCCACCCTCACAAGAATTTCTCTCTGATCTCTGACCTAATCCTGCCCCCAGTTTACAGCCATTCCCTATTGCCCTGTGAAGACCTGGCCATATAAAAAGTCCCTCCCCCTCCTTTTTTATAAGGCCACAGGATTCTCTCTCCAGCCCTGTGACCCTCCCGAGGTACTGCTACCCCCAACACAGCACGGACCCCTCTCTGACAGGTGAGAGCAGCTGGCCATGCCACTCTGCAATGCCCAGCAGGGTTGGTTTGCTGTGATGCCACCAGGGGAACACTCACCCACGGCACTGAGGGCGTGCTTGAGCTCCAGGGTGAAGGCTGTGAGCGGCACCTCCTCGGTCACCGGCATGATGGCCACAGTGGACAGGTTGCTGGCAGGGTTCCCTGCATCCCACTTGCTGCTGGAGCCGTGCAGCCCAAGAGGATGACCTGTGCACAGAGAAAACACCTGCCATCAGTCTGCAAACCATGCAGTGTCACCTTCAGGCAGGAGGGAAAGTGTCACTGTGTCACCGAGCTGCTCAACGTAACACAAACCTCCACAGGATGTGAGAGCAGAGCTCCCACATATTTCATTTTCAGAGGATGAAGATCAATTTCTATCATTTTTGGTTGCTGGTACAGCATATGTGGGTTGAAGTTAGGCAATGTTAAAAATAGGCCAGGAATATGTTAAATGAGACATGGATTTACCTTACTCAGGAAGACAAAGATAAAAGGCACTTAAAATCCCTTTGCAACAACTTTGGAACTGATTTAGCCCACAAGAGGAATTAGCTTAACTAAATTCCCCCAAACCTGTTGTCAGTATTAAAATATTCCAAAAATTGACTACCCCTTTTCTATGGTATTCCTAAGCAAGGAAGGAAATACCTGTTTTCAACAAAGCTCCTATAGAAAATGTGCATCTCCACCTGTTCTCCCTTCTCTGCAAGATGCAGAGCTTTACAGATATGGGCTTAGCAGTATTAAAATCAAATATGGAACCTCTGAAGTTGCTGCAAAGTACCTGGGAAGTATCTCTAATAGAATTTGGTGAGTAAGGACAGAGAGTCTGGGCAGGGGAAAAGCAGGTTTTGAGAGAAATCTGCAATGCCTGTGAGGAAGATCAAGATCTTCCCAGACAGCTTAGAGCAGGTAAAGGTCAATGTTCTACGAACTGTTCTTGTTCTGATACTCTTTCTTCTCTTTAGCTGAGCCTTCTCAGAAAATCTCACTCTGCTGCTAATGCCTGGCAACTCAGCTCCAAGTACACAAAAAAAATCTGAATCTAAGTCAGGATTTCACATCCTGCTTATCTCACTTCACCCAGCAAAGGCCTAAGATGTACCATCAAGATGAATTCTTGAGCTGGGCATATGGAAATACTTGATATCCCCTGTGCAAAGCCATTCAAAGACTCAATGCCAGAGTGAAAGACCACTGCAGGACACAAAGAAATATCTAATAAGCTTTTTTTTGAAATATATTTAGCAACTGAGTTATTAATTTCAAATCTTCTGAAACAGCTCTGCACAGAACATTAAACAGTTTTCCCCCCTCCTTTTGGTGATCTTCAAGGAGATATCTGTGGGTTCAAACAGGTTACACATCACAGCTCAACCCCTTCATCTCCACAGGCCCTTCCCTCTCAGAACTTCAGCGGTGATTCTCTGACTGAACTCCTGTTACTTTCACTGATTTTCCTCTCTTTCTCTGTTTCCCAAGCAGTGCAGACCCTGCCCTGGGCACAGAGGCATTCCAGCAGGCACACAAGCTTAAGGACAACCATCACCAGGCATCTGTGCACAAGTGGTTCTGCCCAGAAAGCTGAGCAGGTGAAGAGAGAGCAGATTCCCTTCCCCAGACTGCTCTGAAACAGGAAAGTGGGGGTGACCTTCACTCTCAGTCTCCTTGGAATTTGGCAACTGAAGTAATTAACACACCCCAACCAAAAAAAAACCCAAAAATCCTCAGCATCAAAGAGCCCCAAAGCACCCTCAGTAGTTAAGGGGTATCTGTTTGCTTTTAAATGCTGCTCAGGAAAATTGGGAAAATTCCCTGCTACTCCCTTCAGTCAGGAAAGAGACTTTGTCTTGGTGCTACCACAAAGCTTCAGAACTAACCCATGGCAGAACATTTCCTCCCAGACAATTCACTAAAACACTGCAAATGCAGGCATTTAATTTAAATTTAGTCAATCCTTGTGCTGCTGCTGCTCAGCACAGTGCTCTGATTCCAGCCCATCGCAGCTGCTGTTCCCAATGCTCCCTTTGCATTGCTCTGCAAGAAATTGCAGGGAAATTTCACTGCACACAGGCAGCAACACTTCTCTATCTCAATTTCAAATCATTCCATCCCCACACCCAGTTAACCAGGCTCTGCCAAAAACAACATGTGTACACAGACAGAATAAAATCACCATCCTTTGTGCCTGCAGCTGGAACAGAGCACAGAATCCCAGCCTGGTTTGGACGGGAAGGGCCCTTAAAGCCCACCCAGTGCCACCCCAGCCATGGGCAGGGACACCTCCCACTGTCCCAGGCTGCTCCCAGCCCCAATGTCCAGCCTGGCCTTGGGCACTGCCAGGGATCCAGGGGCAGCCACAGCTTCTCTGGGCACCCTGTGCCAGGGCCTGCCCACCCTGCCAGGGAACAATTCGTGCCCAATCTCCCATCCATCCCTGCCCTCTGGCAGGGGGAAGCCATTCCCTGTGTCCTGTCCCTCCAGCCCTTGCCCCCAGTCCCTCTCCAGCTCTCCTGGAGCCCCTTTAGGCCCTAAGTTTTCCCTGGAGCTTTCTGTTCTCCAGACTGAAATTTAGCAATGAATTTCCTTTCCAAGTATGCACTGCCTGTTTCCAAATTTAAGGATGCAAGTCTGGCTCCAAGGAAGTCCCAGAATCAATGGGAATAGTCCAGGAATGAGTCTCACCTCCCTGCTGCAGACTGCCAAGAATCTTCTCGCCCAGCAAGTGAATCAGTCTGGTCACAACCTGGGAGAGAAAGGGGAAAAAAAAAGAAATATTCAGGCAGAATGTACTGAAAGTAGAGATCCACATGGAGACTTCCAAACTTTTTAAAGATGTTCCCTCGAGTTGAGCCACAGAGAATCAAGGGTTTGTAGCTGTAGCTTCTTTCCTGGCTGTAATGTCCAGTGACTGATCATTTGTCTTGATTTCTCCTACCCTGTTTTACTTTAATTTGGAAAAACAAGAAAACAAAACAACCCCAGAACAGGCAGGATTTAACTTGCTTTGGGGGAGAAAAAAAAAAAGAAAAAAACCCTGATTTTTTGGGGAAAGATGTCAAGTTGCATTTTTAGCTCTCCTCATTTCTCTTTGCAGTGCACCTGCACCTCTAAGTCGCTTTCACTGCTCAGTGGGTGCTGCACCTTTTGTAGGTGCTAAAGGATCAAAAAAGTTCACGTTTGGGTTCAAACAGACCCTTCCCCAGCCCTGGTGAATGGTTTACAGCAACCAATTGAAAACATTTGGGGGAAAAAAAAAGAAAAAGGATAAATACACCCCCTGCAGGATCCAAACAAACTACCTAAGAAATTGCTTTTCCCCTCAAATCATGTTTGCCTGGTAATTCATGTTTGAAGGCACAGATGTGCTCCCAGCTGTTTTTCCAGCAGGACTCACATCAGTATAAACTGATATTCCAATAGCCAAATGTATCTCCAAAGTGACAAGCCTCTCCCCAACACAACCAATCAATAATTCCTGACAAGTGGGGCAGCAGAAGACTGATCATTGCAATATCAAAAAATGACAGACATGGAAAATGCAGCATTTACTGTGAAAGCTCTACACAGATGTTTTACCAAACAAGGAAAAGAGTTATTTAAATGCATTAAGGATTAATAGAGCAATCATTAAATATTCACACCCCCATCCCCCCGACAAATAATTCAAGGTCAAAATAGCTCAGGAGGACATAAAAAAACCCCAAAACTGCTACAACAAAAGTTCTCCAAGGTTAACAAGCAAAACAAGGTTAGCTGGGATCTTGGGTAAACACTGTTCTCACAGGAACAGGCACTTCAGGACACATCTTTTAAATAAAGGGCCATGCAGGCACCAAGACAGGTCAGGATGCCCACCTCAATCTTTTATACATCCTGCCTTGAACATGGAATCCAACACAGCAAATTGCCCTGCACTGTGAAGTGCTGGGCATGAAGCACTCACAGATTTTAAGTCCTCTGTGGAAAAGGGGGAAGAGCAAACAGGAGGCTTCCAGCACAGGGTGACTTGTAGTAGAGCACAGATAAAAGCTGACCAAGGTTATTTCAGGGATTTCATGGCATGGTTTGGGGTGGAAAAGACCTCTAAAGCCCATGCAGTCCAACCCCTACAGTGAGCAGGGACACTTTCCATGAGCCAAGGTTGCTCAGAGTCCTGTCCAACCTGGCCTTGGACACTGCCAGGGATCCAGGGGCACCCTCTGTGCCAGTTCTGCCCCGTAGCCACGGCTGCAAGTTCCTGAAGATGCCACATCAACGTCTCCTCAGTGGCCACGATAAAGCCCTTGGAAGTGGCTCCTCCTTGCCCCAAGAGCAGGCACAGTGTCCCTGCCTGCTGCCCCCGGTGTGGGAATGACAGCAGGAGAGCTCCCAGCCTCCTGCCTCATCCTGGAACCTCACACAGGATCTAAAATGCTTCCATTTGTCCAAATAGAACCTGATGATCACCCAACCACACAACTTCCAAAACCACCAAGCTCTGTGGCTCTGGGATTCCCAAGTGTGGCTACAGAAAACTGCCCCAACCACAGGGAGGATTCAGGGGAGACAGGGAATTCTTAACAGAAATAGAGACTGACTGCCCTTGCTGAAGGAGATGACCTGCCCCCAGAGCACATTTGCTACACCCAGCTCACAGGCTTCACCTAACCCTGCATCAGCACAGCAGGACTTTCCTTCAGCAGTTCCAGGTGGTGCTGTGAACATTTTACACTTCTGAAGCACTTAAGCATCAGAATTTTAATTACTTACTAAAACCATCTCCTGTATTTATAACTTTTTCTGCTTTACAGGCAGCTAAGGAGAGCTCCAGCTAAGTTACAAAATATGTCCAAGGTTAATGATGGGGCTAAGAATAGAACCTATTGGTCTCATTTTCCAGTTGGCTGCTCCTATTACCGGGAAATATTATTTGTCTTGTTTGCTGGAGCAAACCTTACAGTCTTGGTATGTATAGATAGGGAAAATTATTTCCCTGGTGACTTTGTACAACAAGCAAAGCTGCTCCCCAGAACAGGATGAGTCACTCTGTCGCAGTCATGGCAACGTCCAAGGAACATCAATTTGGGATCCGAGCTCAAAACTGAAATTTTCACAGAGTTTTAGATTACATACACCAGATATCCTTTCACAAAAAGGCAATGTTTTCTTTTAAAATGGATTTGTCCATCCCTGTGAGGGAGAAGTCAATACAAATCACATCCCTCCATTGACAGCAGACCTGACCTGATCCACCCACAGCCCTCAGCGTGCAGGGCAGCAGCAGCAGCTCTCCCCAAATCCAGGGCAGCTGGGGAGAGCTGAAAACCAAGAGGAAAAATTCATCCTGCAGGTTTCCAAGCCCCTTTATTGTCACTCCCACACAGCAGCAGGGCACGGGAAGGAGCAGCACAGCTCAGTGCAGCCCAAGAGACAAGAAGGAAGCCAAGGGATCTGGGAGAGGACAGGGACAGCTTGGGCAGGGAGGAGGAGGAACAAGCAGGAATTAGCCCTTGGGCTGGGAGCAAAATGCCAGGGATTGAAGGGAAGCAGTTATTCCAGGTGTGTCTGGAGGAGATGCAGGCAGAAGGGCAGGTACCTCAGAGCAGGACCTGAGCTGTGACTCAGCAGTCCCTTGCAGGAAATTCAAGGTGGGCTCAGTCTCTTCTCCCAGGTAAGAAGTGACAGGACAGGAGGGAACAGCCTCAAGCTATGCCAGGGGAAGTTTAGTTGGATATTAGGAAAACCTTCTATCACTGGAAGGGAGGTCAAGCCCTGGCACAGGCTGCCCAGGGCAGTGGTGGAGTCACCACCCCTGGCAGTGTTCAAAACACGTGTGGACGTGGCACTTGGGGACTTGGATTGGTGGTGATCGTGGTGGTACTGGGGGAATGGTTGGACTTGACGACCTTAGAGGATTTTTCCAACCTTAACAACTCAAGGAAAACTCTGGGAAATTGGCAGTGAGGCTTTGGGCAGGAACTGGATTGACCTGGAAAACACAGCGAGTTTCCCTCCTCTGGGTGTGCAGCCCCAGCACTCCTGAGCCAGGGACAGCCTGGGCACTGCTTCTCCCAGAGCCTTCTGCCTCCCTTCCCATGGGAACACCAGTGCTCCCCAACCCCAGTGCCAGAATAGCCCAGAACACTCCCCAGACATCTGCACAAGCCAAATTCTCTCATTCCCAGGGTGTCACCATCACCCAGGGCTCGACAGCCTTCCCAGTCAGAAGCGTCTGCTGTGTTCATCCCTACAGCACATCCTGCATTTTACAGCCTCCTCCAGCACCCAGTCCTGCAACCACCCCTCCTGCTGGCACAGCATCAGCCACATTCAGTTCAGGGCTTGAAGGAAAATCTGCAGGAAGGCAGCGAGTCAGAGCCCAGACAGATCAAACAGCACCAGGAGGTTCCTAAATTGGGTGAGGATCGTTAATTGCCGGTAAAGCAAATGCAGCTTTTGCACCCCTCCTGCTGGGGATGGATTTGAGCTTGGTTTGGTTGGTGAGGAAGCTGAATTAGTCCTTCCTCATGATTAGGAGCAGCAGGAGCAGCGAGTGCAGCCAGCTCAGTTAATCACAGTTAATCACAGTAACGAGCAGCAGAGCCATGCATTGGACACTTGGCTGCCAGGACAGGGCTGCTCAGAGCTCCCCAAACTGCCAGGGAACACAGAGTGCCACCCCCTGCTCCCTGCTCAGGCTGGGGGTGACTCAGGAAGGACACAGAGCACCTAAAGAGGCACTACAGGGGCTCACAGAGCAGGCCTGGAGCTGTGGGGTCTGCCCAGCTCAGGGAGGTGACTGAGTTCACCATCAAAAACATCCCCACAGCACACACAACCCCACTCTCCTGAGCTTATGCAGGAGTTTTCAGGCCAGAAGGACAAAATCTGACCTTACAGGTCTAAGAAGCTGAGTAAATCTCCATTTCAAAAGCTACTTGGGGCTCCAGGCACATCAGAGCTGTTCCCCAAAAGCCCCAAAGCCCCTGCAGCTCCCACAGACACCACTGCAGATGGCACCTCAGAACCCTGGCCCAGGGCAGGATGTTCAGGTGAGACATTTTACAAGGGAAATGACCATTCCTCCTCCTCCTGCCACCCACTCCCCTCTTCAGATGAACTCCCCAGAACATTTTTGTACAGGGCAAAACAGGACAAAGAGTTTCTGTTTCTCAAATGGTGCTGGAGAGCACTTCCCTCAGCACAATTCCACCTCTGACCCAGCTCACCACTCATCACCTCATCTCCCTACAAACATCTCCTCTTCATGGCTGTTTCTGGATCAGCTCAGGCTCTCTCAGCACCCCAAAGCCCCAAATCTCTCCTGTCTAATGTGACAGTCTGTTCCTGCACCTGCTACAGAGAAGCTTCTGGGAAACCATTGATTTTCCCTCTACTTAACTAATGTCCAATTACTGCACAGACCTGCAGCCTCTGCATTCGTGGCAGGGCAAGGCCTGAACACCTCATCCCAAAGGGCTGTATTTCCCTGCTTTAGGATGATTAATTCCTGTTTCACAAGCAGGATGTGGCCAGGCAGGATTTCAGCTCTGCTGTTGATGGTGGAGCACAGAGCTGAGTGCCCCATCCATCCTGGCTCTGAGGTGTTACCAGAGCACCTCTTGCTCCACAGCCACTGTAATTCCCACACCAAGAGGTTACAGTCACTCTGCAGTGCTGAATTTCCTAGAATCCCTTTAAATAGTTCAGACTATTACCTACCCCTGCTAATCTTCCAAGGCTGGGTTCTGGTTAAAGCTTTTGTTCCTATTCAATTGTGAAACTCAAGAGTTGATTTCCAAAAAGCTCTTTTGGAAGTGATTTTCATGAGAATTCAGTTGGAGCTGAGCTGTGGACTCTCTCCAGTGCCTTTGAAGTCTGAAAATAAGATGCTTCCTACTTCAGCTTTTGAAAGCCATCTCATAGGTCACCCCCAAACTGCAATCACAGAATACTCTGAGAACCTCCTGAGCTGGAGGGACCCACCAGGATCATCCAGTCCAGCTCCTGTCCCTGCCCAGACCCCCCAACAATCCCCCCAGGGCATCCCTGGCAGCGCTGCCCAAACGCTCCTGGAGCTCTGGCAGCCTCGGGGCCGTGCCCATTCCCTGGGGAGCCTGGGCAGTGCCCAGCACCCTCTGGGGGAACAACCTTGCCCTGATCTCCACCTAAACTCCCCTGACACAGGTCATTGGTCACCAGAGAGAAATTAAATACGTTCAATAACAATCTACTGGTGCCTCTACAGCAGGGCATTGCAGAGCTTTACATCCAGATGTGATTTAGTTAAAGAACCTGTAAAAGGGTTTCGTGCCACACAGAGACCCTGGGATGAGCTGCCATGAAAAATAGGCCAAGGGTTTTCTGTTCTACAAAATAAGAACAATTGCAGTAAAATAGTGCGAACAGCCATTTTACCCACACAAATGCACAGAACAGCTTCTGGGCAGCTCTTTCCAGGAGCTGGGATTATCCTCTACCAGCTTCCTTAAGGGCTTTTCTAAGGGACAAGGGAGGAGGAGAGGTAAATTAGATCCTCAGCTTGAATAAAACCAGGGTGTTATTGAAGCTTCACATGGCCCCAGATCAGATAAACACTGGCTTGTCCTGGAATCAGGAGCTGAGGGTCTGCAATTGAAACTTGCGATGTTTGATCAGCGCCGTGACAAAGCAAATCCTCAACAATTCCTGGCACTTTTTCAAATGCTGCTGAAGCACACAGAGGAACTGAAGCCTTATCCTGGGGCTGTTTGAGCTTCTAACACTTGGGATCAATCGTGTCTTGAAGGAAAATGTCATTCTGGCACTGGTGCTCTGATTAAACGCCCCCTCCTGCCAGCCTCGCTCAGTGACCACGGTGTTCCCACTGAATTCCTGCTTTCCTTTTCACATCCACTCCTCTCACAGTCGAGGAACACTTACTGGAATGGAGCAGGAGAACAAATACAGAAAAATCCAGAAGCACAGCCTCTCCTGACCTATTCCCCAGTGCCACATCCAGCTCCAGCCATGACGCACAATCTGCCCAGCTCCTGTGGGCAGCATTTTGAAACAAGGGCACTTCACAGAGCTCACTTTGTAAGGCAGATAACCCTGGGGAAGGCTCCAGCCACTTCACAGAGGCTCTGGTTCAAATACTCATATAAAGATAGCAGAACTTCAGTTGGAGATGGATGACAGGTTCTGAATATATTTAAACCCCAAGGGCAGACTCAGAGAATTAAAAGGAAGATGTAGAAAGACTCTTTCTATTTCTCAGCACGCGTTTCCAGCACGCCAAAGGTTGTCTCACAGTTCAGCCCCCACAGCTCCCAAGCAGATTCTCAGCACCATTTCCATCTCAGCAACCAGCAGGTCTAAATTTCACATTACAATTCTAAAAACTAACTCAGCTCAGGAGAGGCAAAGCTAATCTAGGAAATGTGATCCCAGCTCTGCAGTGATGTTGGAACATCTCTGTGATCCCACATTTTTGTGCTCTCGCTGCTGCCTCGACGCTGCTTTGCGGTGCCAGGAATCGTGAGCTGGTTCCCTGTCCTACTTTCCAGAACTGAAGGCAGGGATGAAAATAGAAAGAATCAATTCCTTTCCACTCCTGCAAGGCTGGAGAGCTTCGAACGGCCCCAGAAATGAGCAGGGAGGCTGTCAGGAAGCAAATGCTCTGGCTGGCAGAAAGCCCTGAGGGCTGTGCTGGAGAGCTGGGGGTGTCAGGGTGGACACAACCATTAAGTTTGGCACCATGGACCACTTCCCATTGGGAATGTCTAGGATGCCATACCCAGAGTGATTTGAGGCTGAGATGCTTTCCTGAGAAGCCAGACGACGTAGGCTTGACTTCTGCAGGCTGAGCAGGATCTAGAAATCAACATCTGCCGTTTCTGGGCACATAATCTGAAGTTTTGGCTGTTATTTATAACTGAGGTCAGGCTCCCCATGCTCACCCATCTGTTTCAGCCCTCAGAATAACCTGAGCTCTGCTGGGCCACGTGGAAGATCCCAGCAGATCAGCTCCTGTCCCTCCCAAGACCAAAGCAGCTCTCCAGGAGACAAAACAGAAGGCAGTCATGGATCTTCCCCAGGGATCAGCCATGCCACTTCTCCAGATTGTGCACTGCAGCTCAAGGAATTGGAATCACTGCCTGGACTAACAGAGCACGATTTCTGTCATTTCACACACAGTTCTCACTGGCAAGCACCACCCACGTCCTACAATTTTCTTACGCACCAGGTAATGTTCTCTTACAATGCATTCCAGAGCTGGAACCCTTCCTGGATCACCTACAAACACAGCATGGCTGGGGAAGAGGCTGCAGGATGGAGTCCTCCCACTGACTCCTAAAATTAAAGGGTTTTTCACCCTTCATAGGAACTGTCTGGAGCCTCCTCATGAGGGGGCAGCTCCAATGTGACAGGGACAGGAACCAGGGAAGAGCTGGAGCTGGGCCAGGGCAGGCTCAGGCTGCAGATCAGGGCAAGGTTGTTCCCCCAGAGGGTGCTGGGCACTGCCCAGGCTCCCCAGGGAATGGGCATGGCCCCGAGGCTGCCAGAGCTCCAGGAGTGTTTGGGCAGCACTGCCAGGGATGCCCAGGGGGGATTGTTGGGGGGTCTGTGCAGGCACAGGGGTTGCACTGGGTGATCCTGGTGGGTCCCTCCAGCTCAGGATGCTCTGAGGTTCCATGATTCTGTAAAGCTCAGGAGTAACAAACTGAGCGGGAAACCCAAGCTCAGGAACTGCCCAGTTTTTGGCTGTTAACACACACACACACTATTCAGGCTCTGCAGAAGTTGCCAAGAGGAACATCAAAAAAATCCAGTTCTCCTTGGAAATAAGATAGGATTTCACCTGGCTCAGGGGACCAGCACCACTCTTTGATCATTGTTCACTCATGCCAACTTACCCTCACCAGGCAGTGCAGGAGCATGGAGCTCATAGAGGCAGAGTTGCTTTTTGTCCTGTGTTTTTCTGCTTTGCAGAGGGAAATCCTCCACCACTCTGCTGATTCACCAGCCAGCTCTTGCTACCCAGTCAATTATTTCAGAACTACTGCACCTGCTATCCCTTCATTACTTTATTACTTCTGCTTGAATGGGGAAAACAACATCATAAACCCTGTGAATAAATCACTTTCCTAGAATTACAGCCAAGAAAATAGGACAGAGAGAATTCATTTGGTCAATCCCTCAGCTCAGCACTAAGCATTACTCCACTGATCATTTTAGAAGAGGTTATAAAAACAAGTAACAATCTTTTAGTCTTTCTGGAGAGTAGAATGAGCTTTTTCTCACTCCAACTGCTGCCATTTTAGTTCAGTCCCAGTTGCTCTGTTCCAGTAGGGAGAGCAGCTTCTGCTCTTTCTAGCACAACTTTATACATCTGAAAATAGCTACCATGTCTTCCCCTAACCTTTCACAGGCTTTTTGTCTTTATAGGCCAGTATTTCTGACCAGCACTCAGCTGCCTCCTTGTCCTCCAGACTCCCTTCCTTTGGTCTGCCTCTGCCTTCAGATGTGCTGCCACAGGCTGCTGCTGAAGCTTTTCCAGCATCAAGGAGAATGTCAGGATTTCTGCACTACAAAAAACATTCTGTTAGCACAGTTCAGGGGTTTTCTGCAACTGCATGACACTGTCCAGGTATGGGCAGCTTTTGATCCTCTAATGCCTGGATTCCTTTTCTAAGAAATAGTGAAGCAGTCCCTGAACCATCCCCATCCTCTGCACACCATTTATCAGCTCCCAGCACTTCTCTCCAATAAAATCCTTTAAAGTTTACTCTGGCTGTTCTAGTTGTCTCCCAAGTTTCTGCCCACTATCACACCACAATTCTCTCTCACTTCTGATCTTTCTCTCTGACCTGCAGCCAAAGCAGCATGGGCAGCATGGGAGGGGGGATTCTGCTCCACTGCCTCTGTGCTCAGGTGAGACCTCACCTGCAGAGCTGCCCCAGCCCTGGGCCCAGCACAGGAAGGACCTGGAGCTGCTGGAGAGAGCCCAGAGGAGGCTCCAGGGGATCAGAGGGATGGAGCAGCTCTGCTGGGAGGAAAGGCTGGGACAGCTGGGATTGTTCAGCTGGAGAGGAGAAGCTTTGGGGTGACCTCACTGTGGCCTTGCAGGGCCTAAAGGGGCTCCAGGAGAGCTGGAGAGGGACTGGGGACAAGGGCTGGAGGGACAGGACACAGGGAATGGCTTCCCAGTGCCAGAGGGCAGGGATGGATGGGATACTGGGCAGGAATTGTTCCCTGGCAGGGTGGGCAGGCCCTGGCACAGGGTGCCCAGAGAAGCTGTGGCTGCCCCTGGATCCCTGGCAGTGCTCAAGGCCAGGCTGGACATTGGGGCTGGGAGCAGCCTGGGACAGTGGGAGGTGTCCCTGCCCATGGCAGGGGTGGCACTGGATGGGCTTTAAGGTTCCTTCCAACCCAAACCATTCCATGATGGACTTAACAGGCAAAAAGAGAGCACACAAGGACTCTGAAATTATATTAAAATATTTTACCTTAAGTTTTTAAGGCAGTCTGAAGGCATTAACTGCATAAATCCCCTACATAAAGTCTATCTTATATTCCTCTCTCTATTTCTAGTGGGGTCCTAAAATAAACCCATAAAAAAAAATGCAAGTTCTCACATTTTTTATACTACTTTAACATCTACTTAGAATTTGGAGACCTCAAACAGCAGCACAAATGTGTCTTTCTAACAACCTGTGTTGCAACACATTTCCTTAAAATATCTATTTTAGCATTTTGTTTCATTGCAACTAATTAGCCAGACTATAGGCAAGTCTAGAGAAAGCTCATTCCATACTGAAAAAAAGGTCAGGAATTTGAGGCTGATGGGCTCTACTCTTTAGACATGGGAAGACATTTGAATTCTATTACAAATAAATATTTTGAATTGTGCTATAAATGTAACACTCAAGCTCAATTTTAACTGCAAAGCAAAGAGATTCACAGCTCCACAGAGATCACTGTTCAGGGGGAAACAGCTCTGCCAGCTGGCAGAAAGGGAAGAGAAAGAAGAGAGACACTGAAATAAATTCCTGCCCCAGATAAAGAGGCAGAATTAGAACCCAGCCTTAGTGCAGAGCAGTGCTCAAGGCATTGCTCAGTGTTTAGGCCAGGCTGGATGGGCCTGGTTAGGGGAAGGTTCCCTGCCCATGGCAGAGGTGGAACAGGATAAATTTTAAGGCCCCTTCCAACCCCAAACCAGGCAGTGACATTGGTAATTTACAGTCTGTATCTTTAGCAGTTACATTTCAAATCATCCACTATGCAGGCAGAAAGGTGGGTTTGAATCCTCCCTGGGTCATTCCCTCCCTCCTGGATCAGTCACAAGGGCAGTGATAGTTCACAGCAGCTCCAGAGTGGATGCCACACATTTGGGATGTCCCCAGATTGTGGGGAGCTCTGTACTGAGCTCCCAGTTCATCCACCTGGGCAGGGAATCACATTAAACAGAGAGGAATAAACTCACAGCTCTGTTCAAGTGAGCTCCAGGGACCAGAAGTGCCTTAATAATCCCCAACAGAAGTCCAGAAACACTTCAGCAAAAATAATGCTTACAGGGAAACCAGGAAGATTATTTTCCACTGACATAACTTCAGAACACTTATTGCCATAATTAAATTCTCCTGGCAATAAAACAGATAAAACCCCACAGTTTTGGTACTATGAAAATGCCTGACTGGAGGCTTTATATTGTACAGTCCAAAGAAGAAAAGTTATTATAGGTGCTAGGAAAGCAAGCAAATACAAAGTATTTAAATACAAGTATTTAAATTAGGTTTATTATTTTTGCAGGATTTTAAAAAAGAAATCTGGTTTAAAAGAAGTCTAGGTCTTAAAGACAGCAAAATGACAAATCAGAAATAATTTGAAATAACAGCATTAAAGAATTGCCTGTAAGGCCAGTGCAATGATTTAGTGCTCAGTATAATGTCCCTGATGCACTTAGGGACAAAAGAATTAAATTTCAAGTCCGTCAGTCTCCAAATTTGCAGGACAGAGATGTAATGTCAGGTGAATTAAAGAAGATGGATGAGCTGATGGATTCAAAGGCAGCAATCAGAATCCTCAGGACAGACAGATCTGGCAATTGCAGAATGAGGACTGACAACCCAAAGTGGCAGGAAGAGGGAAACCAAGCCCCAAATATCAGAACTCTGGAAATAAAGGTACAGAGAGCCAAGGGAGGATTCTGGGTCCCAGTGAGGAGGAGGAAGGAATAACATTTTAAAATGGATTTTGGAAGCCAAACTTCCATTTCCCATCAGTAGCACTAAGTGATTTCCACTTTGCTAACATCCTGCATTTAAGCACAGCTCCTCCCAGATCCACAGAGCTGCCCTGCAATAAAAACCTGCTGCAATTGATTAGAGGGCAGAGCAAGGAAAGCTGCTGGAGTCTGGGATGGATCCGCTCAGGCAGACACGGAGCGCGCGGTGCTTCCTCAGAACGCATCAATCACACAGCAAATCCAGAGGATCTGCTGCTAATGGGGAGTCTGAGCCTCTCAGACATCCTTGGAGAGAGACAGGAAAATGCTTTTAATTCCCTTCTTACCTGGGGGAATTTGCGTTTGATGGAGATCAGGGCCCCCTCGGGGAGCTTGGCGAGCTCCGAGTCGCGCACGGCGTGCACCGTGGTGGCTCTGGGCTGGTGGGTCAGGGCCTCCACCTGCAACAGAACAGGGACAGCATCAGTGACCATCCAATCCATCCACACAGCCTGCCACCCACACCAAACATCAACAGGGAGAGGCTGAACCCTTCCCAGGAACTGCTGCTGCTCCCACACAGCCTGAGCAGAGCCCTGCCCGTCCCCGGGGTCTCAGCCAGGGCACCACAGCTGCCACCAGCATCTCTGCTCCCCAGATCTCTCAGACACACCATCTCTGCTCCCCAGATCTCTCAGGCACACCATCTCTGCTCCCCAGATCTCTCAGGCACACCATCTCTGCTCCCCAAATCTCTCAGGCACACCACCTCTGCTCCCCAGATCTCTCAGGCACACCATCTCTGCTCCCCAGATCTCACCCCCTGCCATGGGGCAGCTCAGTTTGCACAGAAGCAGAACCCACAGTCCCACAGAGTCCCCAGAGGGAAAGTTCTGCCTGAGCTTGGGCAGCCTCACACTCTGAGCATCTCCAGAGGGAGATGCTCATCTCCAGAGCTGCTTCCATGAGCTGCCAGAACAAGCACCAGAGAGAGCTCAGCACCACAACAGCCCTGAGAGCTTTTCACCCCTCAGTTCTAACAGTGAAGGAGCCATCTAAGAGCCAGGAAAACCCCACTTTTCTCTAGTGCTCCCTCTTTCCTCAATGCCACCCTAAAACAATTCCATTTTACCTCTGGAAGCTGAATACCAATGACCTTGAAATAACTGAGACTTCCTAAAAACTAAAAAAAGGGGTGAGAGCAGGATGGATGAACCTGGGATGGAGGAAGGTAGCCCTGCCATGGGGGTGCAACAAGATGAGTTTGCAGGTCCCCTCCAACCCAATCTAGCCTGAGATTCTAGGGGTAAATCAGCACATTTGGGCCAAAAATGAGCATTGCTTTTCCGTTACTTTAAGTATTTTTTTACACATCCGTGTGTGCCTGTGCTGTGTGAACAGGAATGCCTGAATGGCTCAGGCTGGAAGGGAGCACTGGAGCTCATCCAGCTCCACCTCCCTGCTCAAGCAGGGCCCAGACAGGTCAGACAAGGAAAACCTACACCAGAACACACCTCCCTGAGCAGTGCCCAATTATTTCACCTAAAACACCATCTATTTTATTGACAGTAGGAGTATAAAGACAAAGATGGCGACACAAAGAGATTTTTCTCCTTTATCTGCCACCATAAAAACAACCTGGGGTAAGAAAAGCAAAATGCACCTGACTGCTCAAATCCCCACCTGCTCCAGACCTGCCCCTGCCTCTTGTGTTGTTTGGAAATGCAAAAATCCAATTCCCTGGTGAAGTCTCTGCCCACGGCCAGGCAGTTTTCCTGCCAGGACAGATCATCACTGGAATTACAACCTTTAATTGCTTAGGAACAGCCTCCTGCTCCACTTGGGGAGTTCTAGCAGCAGGCAACTTTTATTGGGCTTGAAATCCACACATCAGCCACTTCCAAAAAAATGGTTGTCACTGTAGCAGTTGTAATTACTGAGGTTAAAACACAAACAGAAAAATCCCACCCTAACGGCAATTTACTCACATTTTGAATCAAAGTGAACATGACTTCACATTTTTAATGTTCCACTAGAAAAAGAAATAAAGAATATACCAGCTTAGAGCTGTTTGAGTTGTTCAGAGGCTGGGGGCGTTGATGGTTTCATTTGTTTGATTGATTTTTGGGGCTTCTTTTCAGGATTTTTTTCAAAGCTTATATTGACAGCAAGTTCCAACAGAAGAAATTAATTCCTCACAGAATGGGCTCAGACACACAAAATGAGCACCAGATATAACAATAATAATAATAATAATGCTGCCCTGTGCAAAACACACAGATCAGTGACCCCACTTCACCAAGATTCCTGCTTAGAATGCTCCATGTGCACAAAATGGACAATCTAGCCAACCAGAACATCTTGAGCTCAGAAACTTGCCATTAGTCCAGAAAACTGAGATGAACTTGCCAACATTAACTCAAATTTCACCAGCACCAACTGCTCTCCATGAAAAACTGCACAGGGAAATTTAAAGCACCTTCATTTTGCAAGCCCCAGCCTTTGTTTTTTGCTCAGGTACTAGGGAGGTTTTGTTCTGTCATCACATTTTAAACTCATTATATAGAAGGGCAAAAAAAAAAAATCATCTTTGTACATACATTTATGGAGAAACAAAGCCCCTTAAGGCTCCTCAGAGGGCTGTATAAGATGTTCTGCTTTATCTCTCTCCCCTATTACCACCTTTTTATCACAGGTTCTTGGCTCTGTAATTCACCTTCCTCCTCCTGAAAGCAGGTTAAGAGTTTCAGCTGTTAAAATAAAACCTTTCCTCTCAGCCAGGCACCTCCTGACTGAGTTTAATTTGTATCAAGAAGAAAAACACTCAAACTGTCCCAGATCCTTTTCCACAATTTCTGTGATATATGAGTGCATAAAATTAACTGTGCTCCAAGGGGTTCCTGAGCCTCTCAGAAAAGATGGAATTTGTAAATTTGTAGAAAAGGGAATTAAAATTTAACTTTAAACACAGCCTCAGGGAGGGTTTTGTAGCTCCAAAGTGTAACTTCGTCTTTTTGACAGAGCAGAGGGCACAGGGAAACCTTTTCCAAACCTTTCCAAGGAGCCATTCAGATCTCCAGATGTGCAACACCACCAGGCCCAGAGACCCCTGCAAGTGCTGACTGCAATTCCCAAGTGATTACAGAAACTGGATTTTGGACTGTTCTTACACACAGGTACTATGGAAGTCTTTGACATTTTCATTTAAATACACCCCAGGATTCCAGCATGCAAAATATCTGGGTCCCAGACACTGCACACAAAGGAATTCAAACTGTGCTTTCCCCCTGGGTAAAATCATCTGAGTTCCCAATCTCTAAATTGATTAAAAATCCCAATTAATCACTTATTAATGATCCCAGAGAAGCTGTAGCTGCCCCTGGATCCCTGGCAGTGCCCAAGGCCAGGCTGGACACTGGGGCTGGAGCAGCCTGGGGCAGTGGGAGGTGTCCCTGCCCATGGCAGGGTGGGACAGGATGGGCTTGTCCCTTCCCACCCAAATAATTCTGGGATTCAATAATTAATGAAATAGTTCCTCTTCACTGAAGTGTGAGAGTTCTCATTGGGATCATCTGCAGGATTCTTCTCAACCTTCACCACATTCTCCCCTCTTCACACCCTGTGGTTTTAAAGCCTTTCCTGCACTGGCTCTACACTCCCTGCACATGGAAATCTGCCAAACCCATTTGCACTCGGCTATTCCCATCTCCTTTGGAGATCAAAAACATTCTAACATGGAGCTGTAGCTCTCCCCTGAAAATAACACTTTTTTACTCTGTATTTTTTAATAAACCATTTGAGATATGAACTGTTCAGAGATTCAGATATTTTTCTTCTTGCTTAGAAAAAAACCAGAAGTGTCATGCAATGTAAGTATTTAAAATCCTTTCAATCTTAAGCCATGTTCAAATCCTTGGACTCCTCTGCACAGTGAAGCTTTTGAAGAGTTTTTCTTATTTTTTCAGGCTTGTAAAAGCACAAGACTCAGAGATCTAGCTCGAACTTCAAAATGAACAAAATCCACTTGTGATCAGAAGACCGTAGGATTATTTCCTTGGTCATAAAAAGGCAAATTTAACATTCTGATCACCCACCACAGCTGCAGCAAACAACACAAAACCACCTCCACAATAACATTAATAACCAAATGTTTCAAGAAATAGCATTATTATCTTTCAGATCTTATTGAAGCTGACTGGGGAGAGTGTTTATTTATATATTTGGTTTCATAATCACCCAAGGCTCTCTCTTGAGCTCCTTCCCAGACCACCATCAGCATCACTCATCCACACCAGCACAAACACAGCCACAGAATTTGCTCCAGAGCAGAAAGAACAGTGGAATCTTCCCCACTTCAACTCAAGTCAACACAACCCTTTTCTTGCTCAAGGCAATTGTACATCCCTGTTCTTCTCATGTCACATCCATTCCTCCTCCTCCTGCCTAACAAGCTTTTAAAGAAGTTCCACCTCACTGCCCATCTCTGGGCTTCTCTTTCAGTTTCCTGCTTTTTCCATGGTTGTTCCTCTCTCCCTCCAAGAATTCTCTGCTTTTCCTGGAGTTCACTGAGCCCACCACAGCCTCTGCTCTACCTGGACTGGCTGCTCCTCTCTTTGCCATCCCATTTACCTGGTGGTGTTTGGTTTTCTCTCATGCAATAAACTCAGCAAGCCCACACTGCAGTGCTGGTTTCACTTGGCACTCCATCTCTCTGAAATCCTGCTGTGCCTTATTTTAGCAGCCCCACAAAAATGCTGAATGCTCCCTTCATTGCTCCCCTGTCCCCAAGGTCGACTCCTTGGCTCCTCATCCTCAAAAGCCCTCTCTATGTCAAGCCCACCCTCAGAAATCTGTCATCCATCACTGCCTTTACTTTCACTCCCTCTAAATCAAGGGAACTGCATAGGAACAGTGTCCCAAATGCTGGAATAATTTGACCCAGGGAGCACAGAACCATTTCCAGTGTTACACACTCTGGTTCTTGTGACTAATCCTGATATGACCATGGGTGAGAGCCCTTCTGCACTGCTGTGGTTCTGTTGTTCCTAACAAAACAAATAAAACACCCCAATCCCCCTAAAAAATCCCAAAATACAGACCTGTGCTCTCTGTACTGTTCCAGAGAATTCTGACAGGGAGGGGTTTGGAGCAGTCGAGTGGAAGGGGCAGAGGGATGGAACTGGATGAGCTTTAAGGTTCTGTTAAACCCAAACCAGTCTGGAATTCCATGATTCCCACATCTTCTCTTAGCTCAATATTAAACAGTGACAGAACCAGGTTTTGCTGCCTCCATCCCATACGATGCACATGATTCACAACCCTGCCTTGCACGTTCTTTCTGAAGAAAAAGTGTTGCTGTAAATCTTTTAAAGGGAGGAGAGAAGCAATTTATACTCTCACCACCTCTTTTGACTTCATTTCCAACAGCCATTCCTGACAGTTCTTTACAGCTTTCCAAATTACACAGTTGGGAAGTAAAAACCAGCAAGTGACATATTCTGAGAGTTTAAGTACAAATTCCTTTCTGGCCTGCATTCAGGAAATCACTTTATTTGCTTAACTTTTGGTGTGTGCACAGCCCCAGGGTGATGAGCACAGTTATCCTCAGCATCTCAGAGACATCCTGGAGGAAACTGGGGCTGGTGGAGGGCAGTCAATTTGCTGGCAAGAAAATGTTGCTTCTCCAGACAAATTCAGCCTCAGTTTGACAAACTGTTGGGTGACTTTTCTCACAGTCAGCAGCCACTGAAAAAGCAAATTATTTCCAAATAGTTTCTGGTGGAGATTGTTTCTTTTCAAGTGAGATTTCAAGTGGATCCAGTGCATGAGGAGACACGTCCAGTGCAAATGTTCAGAGCCACAGGGCTGTTCTCCCAGCCCCAGCCACATTTACACCAGGGGCTCTCCCCATCCCATCCATTCTGCAATACACCGCTTTGTTTCTCTTCCTTATGGCCACTATTCCAACCAAGAATCTGTCATCGTCTCACACATCATATTTCTTCTTTTCCTTGCTGCCAGCTCACAAAAAGCAGCAACCTTTCCTCACCAAGGGAACCCTCCTTGTGTAAGAACACACAAGGGGAAGCACCAGTTACAAGGAGACTCTGGGCAGCAGGTCAGGACCCCAAGGATTATTAAATTATGTAGCTTAAACTCTTCATTTTCCAAATCCTCCTCCATGACAGCCACAATCAATGTCTGGTAATCAGCCTGATACTTGTATTGCCTTCTCTTCAGCACAGGCTTGGCTCCCACCAGGAGCACCAAGGGAGCAGGCAGGGCTTCTCCTCACAGGGGGCAGCTCCAGGCACAGCTGGGGGACACTGGGGGTGCACACACACACCCAACCTCCCCACTGGAGAGACCACCTGCCCAAACTCCTCACTCCATCCCAAAACACCCAGCCCAGAGCAGGCCAGGCTCTGCACAAAGCCACCAGCTCACCCCAGGGCGCTGGGGAAGGACCAGCACAGAGGGGACACAAAGGACAGGGATGAAAGGACACAGAGATGAATCCGAGGAGGGGTAAGGAGCAGAAACAACAACACTGACACCTGCTGCTAGTCCAGGAGGCTCTGGAGAAGGGACAGGCAGTGAGGCAGCTGGCAGGTAGCACACCTGTATCTTCCAGCACTGGAAGAGCACCAAAGAGCCACCAGTGGGTTGTCACAGCAGTGTCTTTGTCCAGACAAGGGCAGGAGCTGCTGCTGCAACGGAAGCCAGTGATGCAACATCACCAATGCTACACAAAGGGCAATCAAACACTCCATGGAATATTGGGTTTTTCTGGCTCAAACACACTGCCCTCAGACCCTTCTCCAGCTCAGCTGCACCTGGAGCAGCAGAGGATGCTCATCCCAACAGTGTTTGCCCCAGCCCCAGCTCAGAAGGACCTGAAATATCAACTTGTTTGTATCGGAAGAGGACAAAGGAGGAGACACTCCTGGAAGCAGTGAATGAGTGGGAAGAGCAAGCAGACAAGCTGCAAATCGATGCTATTTGTGGGAGCAGTGCCAGTGGATGAACTCAGAACACCATGTACTCTCCAAAGTTGTTCTACCAACCACCTTCTGCAATCTCCTGTGTGCCAGATTAACCCCGTGACTGAGGACACCCAGCCCTTCTGCTGTGTGCAAAGAAGAATCCAGACCTCCCTCTATCATTCTTTAATAGATGAATGTATCAAAAAAACCATTAAAGACTTACACTCGTGCATCTATACGTGGCTATGTGCAAGTGCAGATCTAAAATACAGGTAAAAATGAAATAAGGCTGAGATTGCTGCCTTTTGTAATTAGGGCAGGTGGAGCCATGCCACAGGCTGTCCCCAAAGGGCTGAGGCTGCACTTTGTAGCAGTGCAGTGACAGTCCTGTGGCAGCACTGAACGTCATTAAGGGACAGAAAAGAGGAAGATTAAAGCTGAGAAGGGAATGTGTCACTGCCCAGCCTCTTGTGTTTAAGTTTTACTCCTTCTGCACGTGTGGCTGGAGAAGAGATTTGAAGTTTCATGCATGTTTTGCTGCCCTAAATCGAACATTAGGGTCAAAACAGCACCAAAAACCGTGTCAGAAGCCACCTGAGACACCCACACCAAACACCCACCAAAGCCATGACATTTCTCCAGGTCATTGGAAGAGGATCTGTAAATGCAATGCCCTGGGCAGGCTGCTCCTCTTTGGGTGAATTACACCTGAATTTCCAGAACAGAAAAACAGAACAACCCATGATGAGCTGCTCAAATATTTCCTGGAAAGGAGAGATCCAATTGCTTTCAACTCAGCTTCACACAAGAGTCCCAAAACCCGACTGGAACTTTATCAGGGATCCTTCTCCACCTTCCACTACTGAAGTTTCCCCCAAAAATCCTTCCTGTCACCTCCACTGGACTCTCCTCCCACCACTCACTGCCCTCCTGTCGCCCTGCTTTTTGCAGTGTTCCATGTTTGTAATTATGTAGTAGAAGTTCTCATGCATTTTCTATAAACACAGTCCTTGTTTTCCTAAGCCAGCCAAGATTGTTTTTC